>WBMZ01014548.1:0-277595 GCA_013400975.1 Atrichornis clamosus
CGGGGCGCGGGGGGTCCGGCGGCAGCGCGGCCGGGGCAGCAGCAGGTGCCGCGGGGCTGGGGCGGGGCGGCGTGTCCGGCGTGAGGGAGGGTCTGGGGAGGGAAGGCGGAGGATGAGCGGGCTCGGGGAGAGGGCCGGGCTGCAGCGAGGGGCGAGGGGGAGCCGTGCCCGGGGGCGGGGGGCACTTGGGCTGGAGGGCACCCTGCCACTCCGCTCCTTGTGTCTGGCCGGGCCGCGCTCAGCCCAGCCTGGCGGAGAAGAAGGAAGGAAGCCTCGGCAGTGTGGCGTGTGCCTGACAGCAGCCCAGCCGTGCGCCGCCCTGCCTGGGGTGAGGGCCCGGCCCGGCCGGGGCAGGTGGGCACCGTCTGGCTGCGGTTCCGCTCCCCTGCTCACCCCGCCAGACCGCAGGACTCCGCGGGCAGCAGCTGCATCGCTAGAGCCGTGCGCCGGTTGTTCTTAATTATTAGTGCTGTGATACTGCACTGGTGGATACCCACTGGCCGAGGTGACTGCCTAAATGCATCCAAAGGTGAAGCTCAGGGCAGAAGATGCAACAACCTTTTTGCAATGGCCAGAGCACATGGGAAAGTTTAGAAATTGACTGGAGTCAAACTTTGGATTGCACTTGGTTGACTTTCTGTGTCTGGAAAGTACCTGCTGTGTCATATGGGTGAGATTGTAAGACTATGGATTCATCAGAGCTTGTCTGAGATGTTCTTTGCTAGCATGTACATTTATAGTTTGCCTTTTCTTGGTGTTATCACAAGGAGAGTTAGGAGCTGTACACTGATCTTCTGATAAGAAGGGTTTGTTTCTGAAATATGAAGTAAATGAAGTAAAACTAAATAGACAGATTTTTGGATAGATTAAGTAGTTGGGGCTTTTTTCATGTCCATGTTCACTTGGTTACTTTCAGTGAGTTTTTTAGACTTATTCCAACTAAGTCCGGCTTTTCAATTAAAAACAGTATCAGAACCGCTCTTACAGAAACAGTAGCAAGTTGTCCAAGTTCTGCATACGGTACAGGACACCTTAAACATTTAGCTCCTGTAGTCCCTACAGTCAAAGGGAAAGAATAATGTATTGGTGTCTCTGTCTGAACTAGAGCTTGTGGCATGTTTTGGTGATGGTTAACTCACTTGCTGAACCCTGTAAGTGATGCTGGATCTTTCTACCTTGGGCTTCAGTAACTTTTCAGCAGAAGAGCAGTAATGCTTCCATTACACACAGCATGTTGTAGTTCACACTCTGCTGGGTTAGAGGCATCCAGGTAATGGGGTGACGAGGATCATTACAGAGTTCTGCTGCATGAACGGGTAGAAGGATTGTTAATTCAAATAGTTGTGCAGTGATGGGTGTAAAGAAGGCTGAGGAGCACCTGTGGGTGTGTGTAAGACAACTCCTAATGTTTTAAAGGTGTAATGTCAAGGGTCTTTCTTAGTACTTTTACTATTAGGCAGCACTCTGTGATGTCATTCTTAAACTGGAGCAGGGAGCCAAAACAGCCTAGAAGTGGTAAGTTAGGTTGATCAAATATTGCAATATTTTTTCCACCTAAAGTTAAAAATTTGGCTTAAGACTTAAATCCTAAAGTAGACTAAATCCACCGTTTTCTCTGTTTTAGGGAGAAAGATCTACTTTAAAAGGGGAAGTCCAGTATATTATATTCAGCGGAAACTGTTTAAGAAGCCACCTCTGAGAGGCAGTTCCTTTGTACGGAGGGACTTATCTCTCAAAAAACCTGCCTTTTAAATAGCTGTATTTAGAAACTCCATGTTGAAATTATATTTCATTTAACAGCTACCCCTTTTACTGTAAAAGGCAGAGCTGATGTATTTTTTGTTATAGCCTCCTGAAAAACTATACTCATTTAAAGGTTCAGGTTTTTATTATTGCATTATAGTGTTGCTCAAATAGTTCAACCTTGTTCCAAATTACAGCATATTTGTTTTATTACGATTCTTAATGAAAAGAGCAAAGTGAGAAAATAGGGTTTTTTTAATTTTTGATCAGAAAAACAGACACTGTACGTAGATTTTAGTTTAATTAATTTTTTTATTTTCCCCTCCTTTTATTTCTTGTTATTGCAAATCATTGTAGCAAGAGCAGATGATCATGGCTGTGTTTTTAGGTGCAAGCCTGTGACAATTTAAATGGTTATCTGATTCAGTCACATAATGGCTAAAAAAAAATAAATTTGCCGTTGCTTATGATACTTAAAAGTTTTTTGCTCCCTCTCAGTTGTAAGATTGGGGTACGTGCATTTTTTGAGTAGTATAAAGAAAGAATACTCCATTTAATTCTTACCAAAGCAAGCCAGTATAACACACCAAGTAATGTGTATAATGATTTGCAAACCATGGAGTGAGCTGGCAAACCATGGAGTGAGCTGGAGAGCACTTCAGGTTCATGGTGGGCAGTGCAGAGGGGCCACCCTGCAGGTAAGAAGGGGCTGTTGTGGCTTCTCTGCTAACTTGAAAAAAAAAAAGTGTTTATTGAAGTGATAGAATTCCGAAAGGGCTTGGAAAGATTGCACCGGACAGCTTCGAAGTCAGACAGATTGCACCTAAAGCAGCAGGGGCCACGATGTTAAAAAAGACAGAGATGTGTGATGTTAATGAGAGAGAGCAGAAAAGAGAGGCCAGGAGACAGTGACATGGGGTGAGGGGGAGGAGGGCTGGAAGAAGTTACGAAGGGGAAGCAAGAAGTGCCATGGTCAAATTAGCCATGAACACGGAAACTGCAACTGCTGGTGATGAGGAGTAGTGGTCTGAGGAGAGAGGAAGAGAACCGGAGGAGAGACTGTGGCTGGTGACTGCATGTGCACAGAGATTCTTTAAACCTCTCCTGCTCAGGGATGAGGTTAAAGGGGCTGGCTGAGAACTGTGTGGCAGCAACCCCTGTGACTTGTGTGAAAATGACACTCACTCATGTATGAAAGAGCAGGTTCCAGCGCATCCTGTTTGTAAATAATCTCACTGAGGAGCAATCAGGGTTGTAATGCAGTGATGTGGGAGACCAGAGAGCACAGAAACTTGCTAATATTTGTGAGAGCTGCTCTGTACCATCTCTCTTTTGGCTGTTTTGTCCCCAGTGTATGCACAGATATATCTGCCACCCAACCTGGGGGGAAGAAAAGTAGACTGGGTCAGAGAAACAGAAGCATGAAATTTTAAAAGTGCATAAACTGAGACTTTTTAGATGTAGCCAACATTTCAGTATGTTACTCAAGTTATCCCCTCATTATAGTTCTCAAAAGAACAGTTACCTGGTTTACATTCTCACATAGGTCTCATCCAGGTTTAAATTCTAATATAGTGCAAGAATTTATGCAAGCTAGTGTAATTATTTCATGTGTTATCATGTCACTGGATTGGTGTCATCAATCATCAGCACTTCCTTGGTTCTCCTGATGTAATACCAAGAAGAGCAGAACCTGAGAGGCTTCTCGGATTTTCGAGGTCTCTTTGGGCCGCAAAGTGATGCAAGAAGAGCAAACCTGCTGCAGTTCACCATGGGGACAGCATTGTGGTTATTGGAAGGTAGCACTGGAAATATAAGCAAATGTAATCCTGGGAAAGTAGGATTTTGAGTATGCTTCAAATCTGTTGCATGTATCTCCTTTTCTTGTGTTGGTATCTAGATTGTCAGTACTTAGGACAAGATGGATTTTCAGATATTTCTTAACAGTAGTCTCAGGTTCAAGAATGAAAAGTTTTAACTTCCATCTTGGATAGAACTCACAGGGTTTTTATGGAACATAATTCTACATATCCTAAAATGAGAAAGAAATTTCTATAGGAATGGTGATTTATGATGGGAACTGCTTTTGTCTCTATGTCAATTAGAGAAACCTTTGCTCACCATGACTATCTCACTGTATAAAATAAATAAAAGCAGATCTGATGCTTGGAAGGAATTTGGTGGAATCAAAGTGCATTTTTTGATGTCTTCAGAGGCTTTTGAAGTCATCAAATGAAGATAAATATAGTCAGGGTTGGAACTTCATTTGAGAAAGTCTCTCTTTGGGTCTACCAGTAACACTTGCCATTTTCTGGGGAAAACCCAGTATTGCTGCTTGAAGGCTGCAGAGGTGCATTCTTAATTCTTAGTTCTTTGAGGTGGGAAAAGTGCAGTTGGACAGACTGTGTGGTGTCTTATGCTTACATTTTATATTTGATGTGCACGGATAATTTGTAAGTGATACACTTACTGCAGAAACCCTGCTAGGTATTGCAGAAGAAGATTCTGTTCATAATTGCACTAGGCACGGTTTTTGGCCGTCTAATCAGGAGTTGCTAGTGTAGCCATCCCAGGAAGTAATCCTTCCTCGGCCACTGACTGTACTGGCAAAAAATGTTGGGGTTTGGTAAGTGAAACAAACTGCCATAGCACTTTGTGGAGTATAAATGCATTTACACTATTTTTCGTTTAGGAGAGGGTGTAGAAAATGTGGCAGAAAATGCTACAGGGTTACCAAGTATTGCTCCTTTAGGAGATGCTCTTAACATACTTCTACTTGAGTTGGAACATGATTTTTCTTAATGTTTCTGTTCTTTAGTTTTATTTAGCCTAAAATTAGGCTTTATTTGTTATAATCTAGATACTGTTTTATTTGGTATTTCAGTGGTTTTACATTCTTTGTGTTTTCTTCTTTTGTCCATAATACTTGGCTGTACTTACATTTGGTGTTGCAGGTTTTCTTTTTTCTTTTTTTCCTGTCCTAAAGTGGAGACTTCAGAGCTGTAAATCTGTGTTTGTAGTAAGGGGGCTGTACATTCAGTTGAGGATGTGCATGGATAAAAGCATTCGGATTTTATGGATTTGGGAGCAGCATATCTACCGGAATGTCACTGGAACTGCCCCCTGGGAAGGCTGTTTGTACTTCCTTTCAGGATAAAGTGGCAAGGATGCTGTTAATGTTGGCCTTCTGCCTTATGGGCAGGAGTCTCTATTAGGTATCTAACTACATAAAGTTGGTATTTAAAGAAATGAAAATGCTGTTTTAAATAATGAATTTTCTCCCTTTTGGTTTTTTTTTTTTTTTTCAGGACACTGAACACCATAAAAGTTTGATTAAAACATAAAAATGCCCAGAAAGAATATAGACTATGGAGTGCTGCCCGAGTATGAGAAAAGCCAGATCAAAAGGACCTTGGAATTGGGAACTGTTATGACAATATTCAGTCTTAAGAAGAGCAGCCCAGAAAGGAGGACTATTCAGGTCATAATGGAGACCAGGCAGGTAGCATGGAGCAAGACAGCTGACAAGATTGAAGGTTTCTGTGAGTATTTGCAACGTGTACCTGAACTTGGAGTTACTAATAAATTGATGTACTTGCCAAATATTAATTTTACAAGCCTTTGCTAACTTTATGAAGCCTTTGGCTGAAAAGAGTTTGGCAATTTGCTGAGAATATTTTTAATTGTTGCAATGTAGGTTAAGAATCTTCTGCAGCTCACTATTTAAATACGATCAACATGCTTTTATCCTGAGCCTTGTTCTCAAAGTTTTCATCTTTGAATATGATGGTGTTTGTGTTCTCTGAATTGACAGACTGACCATTATTTTCCATCACTATGTCTTATAAATTTAAGTGAGTGATTATTCTTTACCACTGCTCTCTCCAAAAAGGGAAAAAACCCCAAACACCTTCAAATGCAAGGCAACTGAATTCACATTTCTGTTTTCTTGGGCAATTTACTGCCACGGGATAGAAATCATTATTCAGGACCATTATTGGAAAGTACCAATGACTTAGGAGGATGAAACTGTGAGATACAAGAGATGGTTTCAAGGTGCTGAGCTGGTGTTGTCTCTTTAGTTGATATTGGAACTGACTAAACTCGCTATTTATAACAGGGTCAGGAAGTAATGGGGGAGTGTAAAGCTACATAGGGCTGCAAAAACTGGAATAGAAGAATAAAGAGACTAATCTTCAGTTCTTACTGAACATGGCTAATGTCAAGAAAGCTGAGCCTGTGCTTTCTGTGATTTCTACAGCTCATGGTGGTGCAGTGTAATTGCAGTGCTTGCATATGACCATGTGGTAACTGTTATTTATTGTGGGCATGATTTTACTATACAACTGCTAAACAGTGTTTGTCTTCAATAAGGGAATTGAACAGTTTGTCTGAAACGCCAGAATCATTGATTGGTTTGCTGAGGTGTGGATTTTTAGAAGGTTTTGGTTTTTTGGTAAATACACAGTAAGTTAAAACCATTTTGATCTGTACGGTTGCCAAGACAGGCACTGAGAATTTGCAGTATTTTTGGATTGTCTGTGCAGTTTCTCTTCATGCTCCTTACAAGTATTCAGTCTCTGCTACTGTTTCCACTGGTTCCTGTCTCATTCCTTGTGAAGACTGGACCTGCAATTGGAAGTGTAACATAGTGGAAATAAAGATTGGTTGTCTGGATGTTTTTATCAATGCTGGTGAAAATATGGTCATATTCAGCATTCTGGAAAAAGGCAAGCAGGTCTGGACACCCTAATTAACAGGTACTCAGGATCATAATCTTGCACTGTCCCAGTTCCCTGTGTGACAAATGAGGGTAATTATCCTTTCCTATCATGGTGTGTGTGAATGCAAGTACAAGTTCATTGCTGGTACTGTGCCAAAAAAGAAGTCCTGAGAGGACGTGCACAATTCAGTTATGAGTGCAGTGCTTGAATATGTTTAGCAAATAAAGTCTGGGGTTACACATTGAGCAGTAACATGAAAACATATCAGAAAATGACCATTTAGTGGGGCAAGGAGGCCTCAGAGTCCTCTGGCCAAACCAATATTTGACTGTGTAGTTGAAGACTTGTCACAGCCATTTGCAGAGAGGGGATGAATTTAAAGCTGTGCAGACTGGGCATTCCAGGTTTTAGGATCAACTTTTTCAGTCCTGTCTTGTAATCCTCTTATATCAAAGCTCCCTGTAGAGTGGTGTGTGTTTGTGGTAATAAATTAAGTAGTTTGCTCTATGAATGGATTTGAATGTTTTTAAAAGAAGGTGCATATTGTAATTTGGTTCTTAAACCTGGATGATCCATCAGGGTAATGACTTGCTTCCATATCCATAGGCATTGCTAGAATGGGGAATATAGCTTCAGACCTGTGACTTGCCCAAAAGCCATCTGCCTCTCTCCCCGAAAATGGTGGTACTGTAGCAATTTTTTAAATTGAGAAACACTTACGTGAGGTGTATAAAGATAGAAACTTCAGGTCTGAAAATATCTCATACTCTAAAGCACAAATACACGAGGTATTGTTTTATTGGCTTAAAAGCAATGAATCTGTCCAAATAAGCTGTAATTTGCAGGTGTTGTTCCAGAATAAGATATGAACAGTTGTTACAACTCACCATGAACTGCATCTGATCTACTAGAAATGAAAAGGCACTGCAATTTTAACTTCCTGACAGTGTTTTTGCTGAAGAGGAAGGAAATATTTTATTTATTTATTTATGAATTTATATGTTGCCATTGCTTCTTTTGACTGAGAGTCAGACTTTTTTTTTGCTTGAAAAGTGAGAAATTATGAATTTGAAGCTTTCATATTTGATAATTGAATGGAGTAGCCTCTTGAATATGGATATATGTATGAATGACCCCAAATATATGCTGGTGGATTGTGTTGACATTTTTGGGTTTTGATTTTTTTTTCTTTTTTTTTGTGGCAGAGGGCAGAGAATTCTCAAGTGTTATAATATTAATACACTTACGCTGTACAAAAACTAATATTCATGATGTGATTTTAATAGTTGCTATTTGCATATGCTTCAGTCCAAAAAGAATTAATATTCTGTACGAGTGGGAAAGTTAAGATGGTTTCCTGTTCTATGTGTGCTATTTTAACTCAAGTTTGGCAACTGCTCTTTACAGAAGGCAGAAGACTCAATGTTTGCATCTGCTATGGGTTTGTGTTTCTAAATCAGGTGGTGAGGAGAGTGCTTAAGCTTTGGGACACAAAAATAGGCTGCTAATAGATAACAAAGATGGAGTCTAACTTTTATATTTTATTTTAATACTCTCCCTTAGGAGATTAAGAAAAAAAGTGGTTTTTTCTCTCTCTAACCGCCCTGTGTAGTGTTGGGAATTTTGGGTGTCATAGTTTATTTTCATGCTGATGGACTGTAAATGTTTGAAGAACACTCAAATTCATCTAAGCCAGAATAGATCATAATTATTACAAAGACCTTTATCAAGTTTGGTTAATACTATTTTGGAAGTGATTTAAGTTAAGCCTCACAATAACAAAAAGGCAGCCACTCTTATTCTGGAATGAATTGACCCAGGCAAGGGAGAGATATAGGATTAGCTATATTTATATAAATATTTACACAACCCCATGGGCCCAAATGTGGCACTACTGTGTATTTTAAATTTCATTGCTCATGAAAAAGTCTCTTGTTAAAAATCTGCCAATATTTCTGTTCAGATTATTAAGGGAAAGTTCATGGTGACTACAGTTGGATTAGTCACTGGAAAATGTGTGAATTTCTGCATATTCTTCCATGAATCCCTTGGGTGAAGGGATGATTCACAGCCAGGAGAATTTATACTCTCAGAAATCGGTGGTGCTTTCCTTGAATGTGCAAGTGTGTGATTCTATGCAATGCAACCATGCTCATTTCAAGGAAGATTCTGTTTAGGACATAAGATGATTTCACTTTTTTTGTTTACCTAGGAATTTTATTTTTTATTCATGTGAAGAGATGACCTACTTTTGTCAACTGATATAAACCGTATTGTGATCCCTTAATCTTTGGAAAAGAAAGATCACCTGTTTTTTTCATGTTCTTTATTTATTGCAAAAGAATAAAAATCCCTAGTGATGGTTAGTTGTGCAAGCACATAACACGAAATAGATTTAAATGCTTACATTCTTAACATTTTTTTTCCTATAGGTTAAACAGCTAAGTCAGAGAGTTAGTAGAATTCTTAATGCCAATGTAAATTTCCCCTGTGGTGGAAAACTTGTTTTTTTCCCATTGGAGAAGATAGTATAAACACTTACAGATCTGTCCCTCTCTGGGAGAAGTGATGAGTATCTACATATTCTGCTGAGGAGTGTGAAATGAGTGCTTCATTTGCCTGGAATGTTACACTTGATCTTGCTAGTTTCTAGTAGTGACTTTTGTTTTCCTTACTGCTAGCAGAATTTCTTTCTGTCTGAATTTCCTTAATGTTTCAGACTTAAAGTAATAAGTAAACTTACTCACATTGAAAACCCTGCATCTCTATTCTGTCATTTGCTCTCTGTATTCTGAGTACATTGTTACAGAACAATGTGTTATTGCAAAAGTGAATCCACTTCTTACTCTTTGTGGAGTAGCTTTGCAAAGGAACATCAAAATTCATCTTTTTTTTTTCTGTTTTGAAATGGCTGTATTTCAGTTGTTACCCAGGGGATCTTCATGTAAGTCTTCAGCTGAGTATTTGGAGCTTGGTTTCTGTGGTCAAATGAAAAAATGAACATGTGTAGCCTCTAGCTCTTTTCAAATAATGTCTTCCCTCTAGCAGCTCAGTTCTGCAATGTCTGATGCTAACTTACAACGACCAGACTTCCTGTCATGGGCAGCCAGTGAAACGGGGATGGAATGAACTGCACAGACCTGAGCAGCCCCAAAGGGGTTATCAAAGTGAGTGTGAGATGCAGGTACTCCAGTACACTCTCCCCAAAGTCAGGTTTACATGCCAACATATTGGTTTTGTTTTGTTGCATGTAACTTTTTGTTGCATGTAAACTTTTACAGGCACATATGTAAATTTTACCCTATTCTTATGTCATTTTGTGGAGGTGCCTTTTAATTTTTAATATGAAACAATAGCCATTTGAGATGCACAGCCCCTTGAATTCAGAGCTCAAACTGGGAAGGACTGTAACATGGTGCTCTGCTGAGCAATCCAGTGAGAAGTCATGAATTTAGTAGTAATTTGTTGTTACTGTAGATGACAGCTCTGTGTGATCTGATTGTGTAAAACCCTGTGGGTTTAAAAGGTGCACTTCTCTAAACCTTATGTCAGTCACTCAGCTAAATCCCCAGGGGACCCCTTGGAAAGGTAGTCGTGGGTGCTTTCTCAAGGTACACCACGCTGTTTCTCATGTTTCGTCCTTGTAACTGTGTTTTCAGACAGCTTTGTGGCTCATCTCTAATGACTTCCTTGGGCTGCTGAATGTCTCAGTAAACATCTCTGTTTGTAGAGCTGAATTACTTTCCCTACCACATCTGTACTGCCATGCTGCAGGACACTTCTGCTTTCTTGTCAATTTGTCCTCTGAGAGAAGCCTCACCTTGATCCCTCTACAGTCACACCAGATTCGTGTTTCATTACTGCTCTGAATAAAAGAGGCTGTTAAAACACACCTTGTGTAGTTAATATTTAATTCTGCAGAAGTGAGAGCACAGCCATTGTCCTCACTCACCACCACGAAGTACATTTGCAAAAGGATACTAAAAGCTTTCTTCATTCACTGGGCACTCACTTGCGCATAGCCTGTGTTGCAGGGGACTGTTTCTGCCTTTCTAAAATGAAACCTACTTTGGAATATTTTGTAATGCAAATTGTGGGGAAAAAAAATCTGGTTCTAAGTGTGGAATATTGTTATACATATCCATACGAAAATACAAATGTATTCCTATAGAGAATGGCCTGCACTGGCTGGTTTCCAGAAGGGTCTGTTCCCTAACCCACCTGTGTGTTCAAGTGCTGAGTGGTTGTGCTCCCACCCAGAGGTGGGTTGTGGGTAACTACATGGCAGAGTCAGAACTTCTCCCCTTAAGTAGCAGTGCTGGTTTGTTCTCTCCTTCTGGAATGAGGAGCACAGTGTTGTGTACAACAATGTGATGTTTTTTGCAGTTCTCCTCTTGACACGGTTTCCTACCCGTTCTTACCTTGCATCTTGTCTTCTGCTCAGCTTGCACAGCGCTTGCTGTAGTGAAATCCAGGTTCTGTCTTCCTGTCTTCCTCTAAGTGTGACAGAAGGAAATGTAACAGGAATTCGTACCTGCAAGTGTGTGACTGAATATGATCACTGCTGCCAGGTTATTTGAATGAAGATCAGAGGAGATGTTGAGGATCAAAAGTTTATTGTTAAGTTCATGGCAGTAAAGAGCTCTAGTTCTGGAAGGCACTGAGCAATTAATCTGTGCAGTCTTTGGAAAGCAGCTATGTAGTAGTGTAATGATCCATTGAATTAACTGATTTGCCAAAAAACACACAGCAGCAGGAGCTGAAGTTGGGCAGCTTCAGGCTCTGAACTGACTCCAGTACTGCACGTCCAGATCAGAGCCTGAGACAGGATGGTAATTGAAGGTGCCTTGGAGTCTGGTCTCGTTAAAGAGCCACTTGAGGGAGTTGTCACAATCAGCCCATGACTGATGAGGTTGCTCAGGAGATCCTTTCAAACTGGGGAAATAACCACATAAGGGAATGGGTGAAACGTAAACTGATGTGTGTTTTAGAGTGGCACTAGACTTCTACAAGCTCTTTGGTTGGGGCCTGACTGTGCTGGGGCAGTGTTCTCCCTGTCTTGCTGGATGAGCCAACTTCTCTACAGTAGTTTCATGCTTCCTCGGGAAATGTATTAATCTTGTTTCACCTTTTATGTGAAAATGGCACCTGCAAGTGTATTGGATTTGATTCGACATTGCAAAATGCACATGTCCAGGTCTGTGCGTTTTTTGGGTGTATCAGGCCCCAGGAATATGTCTGTGAAGCCAGGGCAGGATACAGGTCTGCAATTTGCATGTGGGGTTGAGATGGAGGGAAGCTCCCGTACTACAAGGCAGTACAAAGATAGAGTGTCTGAGGTGCTGTGCCTGCAGTTCTGGCATAGGTATGAAATTACATTTTAATTGTTCAGTGACAGATTGTGCTATAAAAAGTTCACAGTAACTGCATAACAGCTAAGTTGGTGCAGTTGATTTACTAATCTGAGTCTGAAACATGTTGCAGCTTTTCCTGGCCTGTTCCTTTCTCAGTGTGGTTGGAATCAGGCATTCTGGAATTAGTGGGAATCATGTGGAGGGTGTCAGCTCCAGACTGCCCGGGGAGACCACAGAGCTTAGGGCAAGACCAAAATTTATGCTCAGTGTGCATGTTTCTCTTTTCTCCTTTTGATTCTCTTCCTCAGCATTTCTTTCAATAATGTAGAATAATACATCCTAACCAACACTGTAAAATGTCATTAAAATACATACAGGTAGTTTCTATTCATTTTCTGAAACTACAGTATGTATTATATCTTTCTCCCTGTAAAAATCTAAAGAATATTTAATAAAACCTGTGTTTTGTATATCTGTTTCATTTATTATCTAAACAAATGTACTTATATCTTGCCAGAATTTTGTAGGACATACAGAATATATTGCCTGAAAATAATAGGAATATAAAATTTTGGATTAGAGGTTTTTTAATATAATTTTTTTTCTCTCCTATCCTTCACCCAATTTTATTCTCTTGATGAACCATTCCTCTATTTACTGAATGTTTAGCAATTAGAGTGTAGTGATCTCTGTTTGAAAGACCACTTGGAGAAGCAATGATATGTCTGTGCATACACAGATCCTGGTGCCTCTATGTACACACACACGCATTCATGCAGGAGAATGGGGTGGAAGGCTGTGATGAAGGAGAAGAACTGTAGTGAGTACGTGTGACTGAGGGGAGACATTGAGTAAGTTTGTGTGTTCATTTCAGAGGTCAGGGTGAGGTAAGAGCCCCTGGAAATGACAACAGCAATCAGGTTGTGAAATCTGTTTTATCGCCGCTTATAGTTTATACTTCAGGAGGGCCTTTGTGATGTGTTGTTCGTATGTGTGGTTTTATAGGAGTCTGAAAGGAACGGTGTGTTTCACTTTAAAGTTAAAAATGTGTTTTTGAGCAGGGATTTGTTGGGTGAAGGGAAAGCAGAAGAGGTGACTGGCATTGCACTTGCCAACGATTAGAGTGAGCCCGCCTTGTGTACAGTCCCAGGCCATCTACTGCAGCCATGCAACCTCCTCCCCTCTCCATCTGGGTACTTTCTATCTCTGCATCCTGATTCTTCTCTGCTGATGTTAATGTAAATTGGCGGGTTAAGATCAACTTTTTCGGATGGTGACATTTAGGATGGTAATTTGGATACATCTTCAGGGATCTAAGTGAAACCCTGGATGGTAAAGAGAACAGAGTCATCATTAGGAGCTTTTGGTTCCTGGTCATTTATAGGCACAATGTGAATTTAGTTTAGAAGTTTGCATCTTAATTTAGGGGCCTTGACCAATCAGATATGCAGATCTTAGGAGATGTTTTTGTGGTTTGAGAAGGAGGCTGAGATGTTAAAAGCTCTACCTTGAGAATAATGCTTGGAAAAATTCATTTAAGAATGAAGTTTGTGTTCTGTGATTAGTTCCAGTTAAACTTTGAGGTTTCGTTTTCCCGAAGTTGTTTAATGACTGGGAGAAAGGGGTGTCTGGTAGAATGTTTGGCCTGGGATACTTTGCAGAGAATAAGAAATTCCAAGATGAATTAATGTTTCATTACCAGGATTTTGTTGATGGACTTCCTTGCTTATCTGTCTGTGTTGGCATTACAGAAATGGGCAGCATTACAGGGGCCAAAGCTTTACCCTTTGTTCAGCTCACGCCCTGCTGGCAGCAGAGTTGCTGTTTCATGATGTTATTAACTGTCTTCTCTTACTGATGCTCATTTAAAACAGGGGGTTTGTATTGTGGCATCCTTAAACGCATGGACAGAAACCCTCAGCTGTTTTCCTTGGATCTCACTAGGTCTGATAAACATATTTCAAGAGCAGCCATGAAATGTTTTTCTTCATCCTTCTTCCTGTAGCTCGTCAGTCAAGACTGTCCAGAAGTGGGAAGAGCTGTTTATTTCTCTGGTCCACAGGCAGAACAAAACCACTTCCTCAGTTTTCTAATAAGTATCTTATCTTGAGAGCACACATAGTTCTATTTCAGTGCTGTCTCACTTGTGTTATGCAGGCCCTGTAGCAAGAGTTTGAAAGAGGGGAGCTGACTTGGGAAAGTGTGTGCTTGTGCAGCATTCCCATTCTGCTGTGCTCTAGTGTGAGCCTGTGTTCTCTAGAGAGCAGCAAGGTGAAAGTGATACAACAGGTTATGTTAAATAATAGAGGTCTCTGTGGAGTTGGCCATGAGAAAACTCACAATTTAATTATTAAGCTCAATTTTCTCTTTATATTCCTACTTCAAATATTTTTCTTAAAACTACCAGTGACTGTGGTAGCTGGCTAAGATATCATGTGTAACTTTAGGTAGGTAAGGTAGAATTGTATCTTTTCAGTATCAACAGTCTGTGAACAGTTGTTGTGGCAATTGGAAATTTTCTTGCTTAGATTTAATGCCATTTTTGAAGTCACATCTTCTGTAACCCAAAGGGCTATGAGTATGCATGTTGTCCATGGATAATCAGTGATAGTGAAATAATAAAAATATGACAAGTTACTTTTCTTCTTCTGGTCTTTCTTTACTATTGTCTGTTAGTAATATATTAACTTTATGGATTGCAAGCTGGTGCAATTTGCATTTCTTGTGCAATACAGATCTGTAAGTTGATATATAGATATATATATATAGCTATTTTATAAGTGTGTGCATGCTTTGAGTTATCCATCTTACCCTTTCAGGCTCTGCAGTTGTACTGACAATGTTGTTTCCTTTCAGTGGATCTGATGGAAATAAAAGAAATTCGCCCAGGAAAGAATTCAAAGGACTTTGAACGTTGCAAAGCAAGGCACAGAGAAGAACACTGCTTTACTATTTTTTATGGTACCCAGTTTGTCCTCAACACCTTAAGTTTAGCAGGTACTTTTTTCTTCTTTGTTTTGTCTTTAAAGCTACCAACTGAACAAGTCAAACACATTGATGGAACAGTAATGCAGAGAATGCTGTGGGTTTAACTTGTACAGTTCAGGAGTGCAGCAGGTGCTTAAAATCTGGAGATAGACCTTTTATTTGGCCCTTCTTGTCTTTGAACTGCAGCACTTGTAATGTTTCACTTTCAAATGGTGTTTTGTGCTAGTGTTTTTTCTGATTTGCTCGATCACTTCCAGCAAGGTAGACTTTTGCTGGTTAAATATCTCCAGTAAGGTTTTCAGTGCTGAAGAGCCGAGGTGACATTGTCTTCTTTAAAGACAGCTATTCAGTGTGGCCAGAATATTGTACTGGCATTTTTAGTCTGGCCAAAATTGTTTTGGAAATAATAGCCATAAAAAGTTAGACTGCAGCTGTTTCTCAGAAATTTTCCTCTCACCTATGAGCAACTGCAGACTAATTTGGGAAAATGAAGTTCTTGTTTGGGTTATTTGTGTGCATGTCACCTGATAATACTAAATCTCTTCTAAATAAGTACTAGGGGAGCATAAATAAAATTAGAACATGATAAATTGAAGATTAAGGGATCTGTGTGAAACAGAGGGAAGTTGTACCCTGTATCTATGGAAAGGGTTGGGGCACTTCTTATTTCAGGTGAGATTATCCAGGATCACAAACCCAAAGATTTTGAAATGAAAAGGGATATAAATTCTTACAGTGCAGGCTGAATAGAGTTTCCACCTAGTGGAGTTTGCTAAGGGATTTCTCTTCTAAAACGTTTATAATGGGTCCTTGGTTTGGAATCATACAGACAATTTATTTGGAGTCGTAGTTCTCTCTGTCCTGAGCAGGAACATGCTTACCCATTTAAATCATTAACTTCAATGCAAAATCTTAATGTGAGAAAAAGGAAGTGCTTTGTGTTTTAATGCTGACAGCTTTTTTTTTTTAAATGGAATTAATTTCTTACAGACTGCAGTATTAGGAGTTTTTTTGCAGTTGGATGCTCTAGAAATGAAAGACTGCTTGTGACTAATCCACTGTTAGGCACTTTTAACTTTAAATAAGTTTTACCATTGTTGACTGAAGTCTGTGAAAATTTTGAGTAAGTGGCTGTGCTTACGTGCAGCTGTGGCAGGTACTTCAGCCTGATTTCCTCTAACAGCCCTTCCTCCCTGGCAGTTCTCAAAACAGGCCTCTGCCAGTACTTTGAAAACACTTGGTATCATGAGATGTTGCTGTAATGCTGAACTGCAGAACAACATGATACAACTTTCAATTAAAGGGGAAATCCTTTTCCTTGTTAAAGGGCTTTGTCGTGGTTTCTTAGAACAATATAATATAATTGTTACTTGAAGGGAATGGTAGCTACCATAAAGGGCAGAATTGTCTTGGGAGAAGAATTGGTTTGGCAGTGGTAGTGGGTGTTCTTTCTGAAATTGTAACTAATTGAAAAACATTTCCATGGGGAGCTGAGCCTGGGCTCCAGCTTCATCCTTGGGGGATAAAGCATTGTTTGAAAGTATGTTTAAATAAAATTTAATCTTCGTCTTTTGAGAAACTGGGTTTCTTTGAAGACTGTTAAAAGAATTTGCACAGATTTCAGCTCCTGTATGAAAATAATTTTTCAGGACTGGTTTAATTGAAGAATGCCTTTATGCAATTTCAGTGCCAAGATGCTAAATCAAATGTACTTTGCCCAGCTGAAGGCTGCAATGATCCCATCTCATCCAAGGCTCAAAAAATTGGTTTTAGTTTAGCTGGTATTTGCTAGGGAAGGCTATACCCAGCAGGCAGTTCATCATCTTGCTTCTGTTGGGTTGAAGAATCACCAAAGACAATCACAGTAAACGATGGGAAGGATTCTTCTGGTTTGGGAAATGGAAAGGCAAACTAAATTTAAAACAAAACAAGACAGTGATGTACTAATTTGCAGGGTTGAGAGGAAGACATACCTGGCTTCTAGTGTTAATCCACGTGAGGAATTCTAGTCCTTTTTTTTAACTTATGTTAAATGTATTTTATATAAGCTACACCAGTTTTGTACATTGCTCCCTTCCTGTTTCTCTTGCCTAAATTTAGTCCGGAATAATCTGTGTTTAGAGGCATGGTTAAGATAGACAGGAGGTGTTTACTGTCAAAAGCCAGTATACTGCAATTTTGTAGTAGGTTGTTGGGAATATAATGAACCAACCTTAAGCTATAGTAGTACTGAGTTCTTTGACTGTGTGCTTCAAGTTGCTCTGATCCGGGTCCTGGGCTTTTGCCACTTTGGAGACAAAAGATAAGAAAATAAATTTTGATTGTGTTACTAAAAGGGCTCAGCAATAGTTTTGTAGTGTTTTTGCTGAGATGCTGAAACCTTCCCGCTCTGATAAGCAGTCTTCTAAAATGAGGTATTTTTTTGTGAGAACTTACTACTCCCAAATTAATGCTGTCTTTTATTACTTTTATTAGTAGCAATGTGAACCTATGCAATGAGGTTTATCAAAGAGGGAGGTTAGTCAGCAGCTTTGTATACTAGAGTTTATCTAAACAAGTTATGTCTTGGTTTTGTATTAATTTTGTTTTGATGGTTAACCATAGTCTTTTACTTTTTTCAGCTGACTCTAAAGATGATACTGATAAATGGTTGTGTGGCTTGAATATCTTGTATCAAGAGGTCATGAGTGCTCCCACACCTGCAATCACAGAGAGGTACGTGGGCACATGTGCACTTTGTGGGACTGGATGCTGCTTTGGAGTTGGAAGTGGAAAATCTGAAAGAAATTTTTAAGGTGCAACAAGTGGTGCTTGCCAGTTACACTAAGAACGCTGCAGTTATTGTATGCTACTGAAAGGGTATATGGAAATTCTCAGGGTCTATTTTGTTACATATGTGCTCTGGAATCACCCACTGCTTCATACACTAATATGGACTTGCAAATTACCTTGATCTGTGCACCCAAACCAAAATTTCTTCATGAGATCACAAAAACACCTGGTGTACATGTGTTGGCTCCTTGGAAAATTCAAATGTCAGCCATATGATGGTGAAACTGCACCCTTAATCTTCGGAGCATGTTGCACGTGCACCTGATCACACCTGGATTGCCATTTCTGTTGACAGGCTTGCAGTGGTGTCTCCACACCACATTGCTTTTCATCACTGCTGGCATTTTCGTATGTGATCGCTGCTGTTACTTCTTGTGACAATATGCTCTGCCCTCGCTTGCTCCCTGACCAAATTGTGACTTTCACATTGATGTTGTCAAACAAGACTAATTCTTGTTGAGACTGAGGGTCAGCTTAGCAATGCATTCATCCTTTAGATCAAAATTGTATATGTATATATAATTGCTATTGATGCTGTTAATAGTATTTTACTGTGCACCTAAAACTGGTGTGCACTGTAATGAAGCTTTTCTTTAAAATTCTTTAAATGCCTCTCCCTTCCCTTTAGTTTTTAATTTTTTATGCATCTAACAGATCTCTGAGCCAGCAGCTCAAAGATAAATCTGGCATAAATCATTGACTTTATGGAGTTACTCCAGTTTAGATTAGCTGAAGTTTTGGCTCACTTTATCCTCTTATATTTTTACAGCTTCTGGTTACTCATTCTTTTCTGTCCTGCCCACCCTTCCCCTTCCTGTGTTGTTTACATGACTTTAAAATGCAGTATCAAGCAGGAGAAAAGTAGATATTTACAAATGTGGTTATAAAGCTGGCTGAATCCTTAGATGCTGCACTGGAAATGTTTTTGTTTTACTGAAAAAGATATATCTTAAGACTTCTAAGTATTTCTGTTGAGTTTTGTCTGTGGATTTTAAAATGTCATTGGCTGTATTTGCTTTATAATTCTTAGATTTTCTTTTCTTTTTTCCCCTCTTTTCAACAAGCTGGCTGAGAAAGCAGATCTATTCTGTTGATCAAACTAGAAGAAATAGGTAAGAAGCTCTGTCTTTGTTCAGTTGTTTTTAGTGAACTTTTGTTGCAGATTCTGACATGGAATGAAAAGAAGTAAATAATTCTTTGTTCAAGATGTGGAATATGAGACCCCTGAAAATGGCATTTGCTCTTTTTTTAACTTGAGTTTTGCCTTTTGCTAAACACAACGTGTTCACAGCACTCACTCATGTTCATGGTATAATGAGGAAACAAATGATGAAAATTAAATATTTTAAATTTTAGCCTAGAATTACTCTGCCAAATTGAGCAATGTCTTCTTCCAGTGTTACTGTAGAGACTGAGCTCAGCTGAGCAGGTGCAGCAGATTGCTTGCTTTGTGGAGGCTTTGCCCTTTCATAGCCAAGTTGGAGTCCAGCTCCCTGGACTGGACAACCTGCGGTGGGCTCTCCTGTGCAGCTGTGCCACCAGGGCTGCCTTCATTGCTGAGCTGTGTTTGCTTTGGAGTGACCAGGCTCTAACACACACAGAGCAGAACCAGCAACTGGCCTGGCCACGGGCTTGTCTCTGCCACGTGTTTGAACAGACCAAAGCCAAAGAATCACCTCCAGCCTGGTGCTTCTCGTGTGAAAGAAGTCCCGTGGGTTACAGCTCCCAGACGGCTGTGTAGCTTCATGTGTTTGAGTTTCAGTAGTGCATTTCAGGTCCATGTGTGATGTGGGTTTGTAGCTTTTGCACGCAAAGGAGACTTTTTATTTAGAATGAATTCAGCTGCATTCCTCTCCTTAGAGTTGACAAAAATCATGTGGCACTGAGAACATTGTTAACCCCTCCTCCCTGTGTGTTATTACTTCAACGTGATTTTTCTCTTTGTCTGGAATGTGCATTTTATTCTGCACTGTTAATTCAGTGTAGAAAAGTACATATTTTTCCTCTCATGTACACCTTTTCCTAAGAGCAGACTGCAGTGTGGTGTTTCATTGTGTGAATGAGGCCGTGTTATTGCAGGAAATCACACCCTTGTGCAGACAGCCCGTGGCACTGTGCAGGGTGAGCTGAGACACCAGTTCAGAGCTCTGCTTCCTAAACTGGCCACACTGGGGGACAGTACCATCCTTTACTGGACTTATACCTCCTGATGTATTTTGAAAACTAACTCTGCCATGGGGATGTGTTGTTGGGGTTCACGAAGCAAAAGCAAATGTTAGGATGGGGCAGCTCTGGCTGACAGTGGGTGTCTGCTGAGGAGGTTTGAGGAAGCTTCGTTTGTTGCTTTAGTGTTGTTTCATCAATACAAGGCAGCTTGGTTGGGATTAAGGGGACTTGCACTGTGGAGAGGGCAGTTTTTTCTTCTCTTCCTAGATGATTCATGCTTTTAGAAAAATTCAGGAAAGGAGTTTGGACTGAGGTCCATTGTCTCGAGAGCTGTGGTTTCTAGGGAGGTTAATTGTAAAGGTTAGGCTTCCAGGCAAGTCCTGTTCCACAGGTTGAGTTTTTTCCAGTGGTAATGAAGTTCCAGCTCTTTGTTCTCACTTGCACTTGTCTGGCCAGAGGAAATTGCTTGTGCTTGGTGTTTAGGGCACAAATGGAGTGCTCGTTTTTGCTTCTAATTGTGTTTTTTTCCAGAGGTCTGGCAGCAAGGCGGAAAGCCAGGAATTTCCTGAGTTCTAATCTGGCTTCGGCATGGACTTTGGCTTAGTTCCTTCTTGCTTTGCCTCCTTCCCTCTTTGCACAGTGGAGATGAGAATATCTCACGGGGTGGCTGCCTGTATGGACACTGTAGGATAGATGTGTTACTTCATCTCAGTGCTATTGGTTTTGTTCCTTTCAAGCAACTCTGTTCTGACCTTGTGTTTGCAGAGTTAATGGCTTAGGAATTGCTCTGTCGGTCAAGGCGGGGTTCCTCAGTCTTGTTTTACTGGGTACTGTTGGTATTGCTTTAATGTTTTGTGGGCATCAGCAACAGGACCCACAGGTCTTGTACCTGTGCTCCCCTGACTTGCTGTCTTCCTGTTACCTAGAAAACTTTGCTTTTTGAAGTGTTGCTGGGGTATCACTGGGCATTCTGAAACTCTGTAAAAAGGGTCAGCAAGTCTGTGTAGATGGAACTGGAAGGCAGTCCTTTCTGGGAAGACTTGGTTGGGAGAGGAGGATGAGGTCATGTTCAGATGTGGCAGAAGGGAAGAGTCTTGCTGCTGCAAATCAATGTTACCATCTGAGTGAGTAATTCTGGAGAAAAAGGTTATAATGGTGTTGAAAATTGGAGCTTTTTTGTTTTCTGTTTCTGCTCATCTGTTTGGCACATCCTTTGTGTGATGTTTTCTGTGTCTAGAATCCATTTTCAGTGGGGCTGGAACCGTGGAAGAAAGGCTACAGTTCTGACCATGTATAAATGTCTATATTTGAGCTGAACATCTAGATATGATGAATTGTTGAGAGAGAAATAGTTACCTCTTCAACACAGTTCTTTTCATCCTAACATGGATGTCCAATTTAATTGACATGCCTGTTTCTCCATGTCTAGTTTCATGTAGATGTTATGTTTATAGAAGTTTACAGGTATGTGAGATGAGCCCTACCCAAAATGTTTTAATAGTCACATTTTTGTGTTGATTGAAAATATTTGAGTAGCTGACTAGATACAACACAACTGTGATGATTTTGCTATTTTTTTTTCTTCTTTTTTCCCTCAGTATCAGTCTTAGAGAGCTGAAAACTGTCCTTCCCCAAGTAAACTTCAAAGTGAGCAGCATGAAGTACTTGAAGGATAAATTTGTGGTAATTACCTGATTACTTAAATGTGTTTGGTTTTATCTGATGGATGTTGATGTTTCTTTTTTGTCTGCAATTCTTTTGTCTGTATTTTTGATTCTTACCATGTACACTTAAATAAATTATATTGATTAATTTCTCAGCTTGGCTTTGCCTACATCTAAGGCTGTAAGAAAATATAGACGTAAAGGTTCCTTCTTTTCATTGTATGGTTGGCTAAAGCCAGCATTAGATTTTGAGCTCTGGTACTGTGCAGATGCATAGAAAAGTATTTTATCTTTAAGATAAAATTCATGTAGAAGAAAAAGGATTTTTTTTTCCAATATGATCAAATAATAACCTCTTTGCTTCAACTTATGCTAATATTAGTAACTTTGGAAGATCATTCCATACCTACAGGAGCTTAAAAATCCCCACCTTTTCCTGCTATCCAGCTCTCCACCCTTAGAGCAGACATTCTTGCTTGTGCTGCTCCAGCTAGCAATGTGTAAATGAGGCTCTACTTGTCTCTCATTTGTGGAAGTGCAGTCAAGGTGCAAAATGCAAGGCCAGAGATGGGGGCTGGGAGCACTATGTCATAAACCAGCTGTTTATGACAGCTGTTTTCTTGTTTGTATTCTTTAAAAGTCCCAAGTGGTCAAAACCAAATGAAGCTGGAGTAGAACAGAATGCATGAGAGGATGGCAACCAGAGTAAGAGAAACTTGTTCACTGTGCAAGTGCAGTTCAGGGAGTTCTAAATTCACTGTGTGCTTTCTCTTGTAGGAAATAGGTGCTCACAAGGAAGAGCTTAGTTTTGAACAATTTCATTTGTTCTACAAGAAAATCATGTTTGAACAACAGAAATCGGTATGTTTTTAATAAATTATCTTCCTACTGTTCAACTGCTTCACCAGAATAGTGAGAGCTGATTATCTTTTTTTTTGTTACTGATTTTCTTTTTCCCTCATTCTTGTAACAGAAAAAGGGTGTAGTGCTGTAATTGATGTGTAGATAACAGCCATGGGCATAAGAAGATGAATAAGTCATTCATGTGGCCTCTTGTGTGGTGGTAGCAGAGACGTGCACAGATATAATGGGGGTTTTAGGAAGAATTTTTTGGAGAGTTTGTTCAGGATGTAGAACATCTTTTCATTAGGTTTGGTTGATCTTTTTACTGATAGAAGCAATTCCATATTCCAGATTTCCAGCGGTGAGTCCATGTCAGGACATCAGGCAGTCCTTGGGAGGCATAAATGCAGGGGAATTACATTTTAGCTCATTTAAGTGGGCAACTGCCTGACTGCTGTTCCCTTGTATTCAAAATGCAGTGGAATTACATTTTAGCTTTGACTGCTGTTCCCTTGTATTCACTGTACAGATTGATGAAGCTGGTGAAACTGCATACATTTAGTGACTCTGAAAGTTAGGAACCCTTTAAAACTGTGTGAAAACACATCATTTGAAATTACTTGCATGAATGTCTTTGTTGACGATGTGCTTCTTGTCGATTCAACTTTACTTTTGCAGATGCTAAAATAGTAGCTTTGATAGTCAAAGTCAGTGCTGATTTTTGGCACTAGAGCCTATGCTGTTTAAAAGTTATGCTGAAATCCTGGTGAAGTGATAAAACCCCCAGATTTACTGTCAGGATTTTAGTTTTGGCCGTGAAAGTCGTGTTAATTACCTTGAGCAGAAAGCTGAAGAGTAAAACACAGAGTAAGGAGACTCTGACTTCCTTAAGGTCTTGTTATTGCCCCATGAGAATCATTGCAAAGAAACTTCTCAATTTGCTTACAAGTGATTTGGGTCAGCTGATGAGTTTCCTGCAATCTGTAATGATGCTGTGCCAAGCTAGAAGCAATGTAGGTTTTATATTCACTTGAATAAATGTGATGGATGATACTTATTTCCCATTTTTCTGGGATATCAAACAATAAAAGCTCCCCAGAAATGTGACTGTTTGTGTAAGGTGCTTTATCAAAGCAAGTATTTTGCCTGAGAACTGTGTGTTCACACTGAAAGGCCTGAAGTGCAGTTGCCAGCCTTGATAGTTTTTTCGTATGCATTTAATTAAAAATATGTCTTACCAGCTTGTATGCAACTTCTCGAGAGCAGATAGGCGTTTATTTGCCCTTCCCAAACCAATGGACATTATTAGATGGACTTAGATAGAAAATTGCATATTCTTTTATTATTTATCTTTTTTCCCCATTTTTATGTTTGTTCTTTTTTTGTTTGTTTGTTTTAAGATTCTTGATGAATTCAAAAAGGATTCCTCTGTTTTCATTCTTGGGTGAGACTTTTCATTTGTATTATTTTTCTACATTTTCATATGGTTGTAGTACTGCAAGATTGTTTTTTAATTACATCACTGTTTGGGGTTTTTTTTGTTCTGATGCTTTAGTAAGTGAAAAGAAATCATAAATATTTTTGCATTCAGAAAGGTGAACTTACACTGGAAGTAAGTCCTGAATATAATTTCATAATTGTTTTTTACTTTCTGACTACAAAAATGTTATGGACTGAAGTTGCCTATCCTCTGTTTTTATAAAGAGCTAAACAGAACTATGGAAGGACAATTTGATGCAGAAATTTTAACTTCAGTCTGGAGAGTGGTGTGGGGCACAGGCTTTGCCTAGACCTGAGCAGAATGCAGATTGTAGTGGTTTCTGCATCTTTCACTTGCTGGACTTGAAAATTTAAGTCAGATGTGTACAGCGTGAAGAAGGAGGTCACAGGCACTGCTAACCCTTTGATTGAGAATTAAACTGGTTTATCTTGGTTTTGAATATTAAACTAATAGATTAAGGAAGTAACTGAAAAAGTTTGCTCTGAGTGTACTGAGTACTTCCTTAGCCCTGGGCCATGTCATGTGAACTAAACTGTGTGAGACTGCCTAAAAGCACAGATTTGTAACCACCTTCCTGGTACCAGATGCTGCTGCATTTGTGACTTAAAAAAGGCAAATCAGTTATGCCACTTTTCCCTGGTGCAGCTGCACCTTGCCTCCTTTTTCAGAAGGTTTTCATCTATGACAGTAGTTCATCTAAATATTACACAGAAGGAATTATTTATGGAACTGTGGCTCTGTGATAATTTAACAGAAGTTTTTCCATGTGCCTCAACAAAACTTACCAACACTCCTGTCAAATTAATGGAGCTCATTTGCTACAGAGCAATGAGAACAGATTTGATACATTTCCCAGTGAATCACTCCAGAAAAGTACATCAGGAATCCAGGAGGCTCAAAATACAGTAACTGGATAATACAGTATTACAAGCCTACTCTAAATTCCATACAAGTTATAAAAAGTTTCTTGGGGGTGGCAGCACATTTATATTGTAAATCCAAGATACGAATCCATGTAATCTTCTGCTGTAACACCTGATCACACTCTCTTATTTCTTTAGCTTCACTTTCCCTTTCTTTTTTTAAAGAAATACTGACCGTCCAGATGCTTCAGCAGTTCACCTCCATGACTTTCAGAGGTTCCTGCTACATGAGCAGCAGGTGGGAAGGTTGCAGAAATACTGAGTTCTTTTTCTCGAGGTTGGATCACAGAATTCTGTTTTCATTAAAAAGAAACATGAAGTGTCATAGAATATGATTGATGTCACTGTAATACTGGGCCTTGGAAAGATTTCTCCTTTGTTGCCTTTGAAGTCCACAAGAACTATTAGTTTTCATCTATAGAAGGATTCTGAAGGTGCACCAGAGGACAAGAGGGAGGACAAAGTAAATAAGGTTTTAACAAGCCTCGTTTTAGTCATGTAGATAAACAGACAAGGTTACAAGTAAATGCTCAGAGATGAATGCCTGGTTACTGCTGTCACCAAGGTGCATCAGGGTCATGCCTTGGCCGTGGCCCCGTTTTGGCAGCTCTCACAGAGCTGCCTGCCTGCATTCCTGTCAAAGGTAATTTTCTATTGACTGGAGACAGTTAGATGTCCCGTGCCAGCAAGCAGATACGGATGGAGGCAGGGATTGGAACTGTGGTTTTCTATACTTATTTATCACAGACTCCATGGGAAAAAATTGTGCAATATTTGCTAGGCACTGCTGAGCTCCAGGTTTGCAAATGTGATTGAAAAGTGAGACCTACACTTCCTCTATAAGCTTGCTACTTTCTTTTTCTCCCAATTTCACTGTGTTCAAAGGATGTTCAGATTGCACTTAGAAATGAGAGAGATTATAGTTAAGGTATATCCAAGGAGGCCAGCTTTTTTCTGCCTGTCAATGCCTGTTTGTACTTAAGTAGTGTGTATCTTCTGGACCTCCAATCTGCATAAAGGTACTTACATGGAGATCTTACTTTCCCCCCCTTAGACATCATAAGGGAAACTCTTTAGATATGTGGGTGCAATAAACAAGGCAGATGAGAAAGGAGTAAATCACATCTGTAGTTCTCTCTGCTCCCTGTTTGATTTTTATATTGAATAACACCATTTCTAAAGGTTTTTTTTCTACTGTATTGTTATTATCTGAAGGAGTCTTGGGCACAAGATCTCAGTAAAGTCCGAGAACGAATGACAAAGTTTATTGATGACACTATGAGAGAGACTGCTGAACCTTTCCTCTTTGTTGATGAGGTGAGATAATGGCACTTTATAGTAGTTCTCATAGACTTCTTTCATAAGCATTTTCACTGCATGGTGGGTCCTCTAGGCCTCTCTTGCTGCATTGCTGGGTTTCTTTTATTCTCATATGGTAAAAACATTTAAATTCAGTCTCTCTTTGTATTGTAGTTCCTCGCTTACCTTTTTGCAAAAGAAAACAGTATTTGGGATGAGAAATATGATTCAATAGATGTGCAGGACATGAATAATCCTTTGTCCCACTATTGGATTTCTTCCTCTCATAACACGTAAGTTACCAAAAGTCCCATTGTCTATTTCTGGTCAAACAAACACAGCACATGTAAGAGAGTAAATTATACCAGAAATGTGCTGTGTGGATGTGTGAAACCTTCCTACAGTGTGGTATACATGTGGCATATAGAGTTTCTGGTACTCCTTTCTTCCCTTCTCATAAGATCTTAGAGGTTTTGAGGTATAACCGAGCTCTGCTGCCAGAAAACCCAAGTCCTGTTACAAAAGTATAAAGAAGTGTGGAGTTGACACTGTTCTGAAGGCCTCTCTGCTTTCAGAAATTTAAGTTACTGAAGCAGCTTCCATTTGTAACACGCACCAACAGCCTCGCTGAGCTCACGTCAGCATTAATTGTACAAAGTATGGGATGAGTTTGAATCACCTTCCAATGAGGGGGATTTTCTCCTCTAGCATTGTAATGATAAAGGAGAAGGTGTAAAGAGAGGGAGGAGAGATGAACAAATAAAATATTGCAGGGAATGCAGTAAAGTGGATATGGATGTAGATGACAGTTCTATTTTGAAGTATAAGGTGTGGCACCACTCTAAATACCTTCCACATCCCTCCAACATGATCAGGCCTGAGCATGATGAGGTTCAGGTGTGTTTCAAAGCTCATGAGTTGCTCTCTAGAAGTGTATCATTTAGATATACTTAGATAGATGGTTGCGGTTTAGATCGAGCCTTTAGCCTGTTATAATTTGGTCCATTCAAAAATCTGATAGCATCAGGTTCAGCAAAGTCTGTTTCTTCCATCAGAAGAACCAACAACAACAAAAAAAATCAACATGAATTCTCCATGACAGGGGGCAGAATGTCACCCAGTGAGTGAGAACTGCTTAAAATTGACTCCCTGTCTCTTAACATTTCCTTTTACTCCTTAGATACCTGACAGGAGACCAGCTTCGCAGTGAATCCTCCACAGAAGCTTACATCAGGTGCCTCAGAATGGGATGTCGATGTATTGAGTGTGAGTAAAGAGCTTGTGGAGTGGTTTGCTGTTGTCTGTACAAGCAGTTTCCCCTGTTTACCGAGAAAGAAAAAAGAACTGAAATCAAGAACTGTTTGTTTTCTGAATTTGAAATTAGTCATATAAAAAACACTGATTCCTTAAATTGTTTTTCTTATGTCTCACCAATGCCCCATTCACTTCCTCTGATTCTGGTTCCCGTGGAGTTCTAAGAAAATCATCCTAACTCTCTTCTCACTGTACACCAAAAATTCAGTCTTGAATCTACATGACAGCTTAGAGCTTAAACTGGAGTACTTGTGTAGCATAGATAGATAGCTTATTTGCCTTCATTGTAATACAGACAAGCCTAAGGCATAGAGATTTTTGTGATGTGGTGCCTTTTGTCATCCTGTTTAACTTGCTTGTAAATCAGTTGATGTCTTGGTGCATTTGTTCTCCTTCATTTGTGTGTGTCTTCAGCCCTGTGCTTGTGTTCCTTATTGAGAAGTTTCACTTTAATTTCAAGTTGTTTATTTGACTAATGCAAAATGTATCTCAAATTAGAGTTCCAGGGTTAAAAGCAACAAAAGATTTAAGCTCTCAACTTGTCACTTGTTGGAGTGTATTTATTCCTGGAAAATGACTGTAAACCAGTAGACTGACACTATAGTTGCTTGAATCTCTTATTTCCAGGTTCCCACATAATAATGCTTTGGGAAGATTTTATAATGTATTTTATTTGTCTTGCTCTTACTTCAGTAAACTCAGTTTCCTCTTTGAGAGATATAAATTCATCTAATAGAATATTTATTAGAACATTAAAGTCTGTGAATCAGTATATAGAACACTGAAGTTTTGGATGTAATTTTTTTACTAGAGTCATTTAAGGAACTACTTGGTCTCTTACCTATTCCACCACTTGTCTCTTCTAGTGGATTGCTGGGATGGTCCTGATGGGAAACCCATCATTTACCATGGATGGACACGGACAACAAAGATCAAATTTGATGATGTAGTACAGGCAATCAAAGACCATGCCTTTGTCACATCTGAGTAAGCTTTGTTTTATTTTCCTTCAGCCTGTTTTCATATATTTAGACCTTTCTGAACTTAATTTCTCTGTAATCTAGAGCAAAAAGTAGAGAATAATGGATTCCAGTAGTCTTCAGTATTGCCACATGTGGGTCTTCAATAGATCCAGTTGTGAGGAAAAGTCCCAGTTCATAACCATTTGCTGTTGAGGAAGATAGTGAGTACCCTAAACTGGTTTCCATCTCCTTGTTCGGGTGCTTCTTTATTAAGTTGAGAATGAAACTCCAAATGGTTAATAGTATGTCTTAATTTAAAAAAAAATTAATAAAATAGTACAATTGACAAAGAATGTGTTTATAAGATGAAGTTTGTGTTGTAGGGGAGGTCTTAGCTGAGAAGATACAGAACTCATAGCATGTCTCCTGAACTGGTAACATGGGTTTAAATCTGCATCTCTGCACTTCTATGACTTGTGCTGAGATGTCCTTAACATGAAAAGTGTTACCCAAAAATTGGGAAGGAAATCAAGCTGTCAGTGTCCTGTTTTTCCATGTTACCAGTTGGACACAGAGAGGCAATATTTTCCCACGTGGGTCACTCTCTGTACAGGAACACTGTGTTAGTGACAACCATAATATGGGATGCATTATAGTTTCAGACTCTTCTCAGAATACATGTGAAGGAAAACAGAAATTATTTTGAGCACGATTGCCACATAATGGTGCTTTAACACTGAAACTGTGCCCAAAGAGGTTGGAGGGAATCTTTGTCCTTGCAGGTATTCAAATCTTGGCTGGATAAAGTTCTGAACAACCTGACCTAACCTAGGAATTAGGTCTTCCCAAAGAAAGGGTTGGGACTAGATGGGCCTCCACAGGTGCTTTCTGACCTCAGCGACTCTGTGATTGCACATCTGTTACTATTTGTTGTGCCTATTTCTTCCTTTTGTCTTCTTGTTTCCTTTAAATATTTTCTTTCATCTGGGGGGTGCTGGAGGGTGTTGTTTACCTTGCCTTGCCAGCTGTAGCAAAAAGAAATTGTCTTCCTTCACTTTGGTTTTGTCCACCAAAGGTACCCCGTCATTCTGTCAATTGAAGAGCACTGTAGTGTGGAGCAGCAGCGGCACATGGCCAAAGTCTTCAAGGAGGTGTTTGGGGATCAGCTTTTAGTGAAGCCTGTTGAAGCCAGTGCAGATCAGCTCCCATCACCAACCCAGCTGAAAGAAAAAATCATCATCAAGGTGGGCTTGCTTTATGTGCTGGGAGATAAAACAGAAGAACAAGAGCAGGAGGCAGAAATACTCTTCTGACTTCACAGCTTAGTTTTTGTTGAGAGACAAGAAACCTCTTGCTTGAAGTGTGTATTAGTTACAGATTGCAGCAATATACACTATTCTGTAAAACTGTATTGAAGTGCTTGCTCTTGGTTTTCTTTGCAGTAAGTGTTGGCAGTTCAAATGCCAGATCAAATGTCAGCTCTTTTCTAAAGGTTTTCCAGCTCCTGAATGTCACTGCTAAATTTCAACAAGGGTTCACAGCTGCGGATGTTCATCATAGACATTTTACACCATATGGCCTGCTTAAAAATGATACCAATATGTTCTTGAAGAAAAAGATAGATTAGTATTACTATATTTTTCCTGAAGACTGCCTTTCATTCAAGTGAAATGCAAAGTTCGTGTGGCTGTGCACTGAAGTTGTCAGCATTTCACAGACTGATGAGTGTCTGCTAACTCGGTGTGATTTAAATGTGCAGTTTAGGGAGCCACTTGTGAAACACAGAGGTGCTGCTCTGAGAAGGCAGACCCTGTTAGTGCCCTGCCCTGTGGGCAGTGCAGGTGCTTTATCAGCACTGCTGGGCAACAACAACATAACCAAAAGAAGATTTCTCAGATTGAAACTGCAGTAGAACTTTTCAAAAGGCAAAATTAGGTGAAGAATCTCAGGGCTGCTCGTGATCTCTTTAGTAAAATAATAATAATTTCTGTCCATGCTTGTTTTCTTGCTCTTTTAACAGTACTGCATCCTATGTATTAAACATCTCAGTGGAAGAAATAAGGGTAGATAGGTATAAGAATCCAGCTCTTGGATGTAAGATTGGAAATAACAGAACCCCACTATAAGGTGCAAACATTCTGTGCTTAAGTTTTTGGGTTTTTTTGGTTTTTTTTTGTTCTCTCTGGACTGTCTGTTGTTTCCTTGCAGAGCACAGAGGGGACTTACATAGACACATGATTAATAACATGACAGATCTGATTGAAAGGGAATTGCAAACTACCATGAGTGTGCACAAGAGAACATCCATATCAGTCTGTGCTGTCTAAAAGAGCATTGAAGAGTCTTTAAATAGATCAGCACCTGCCAGTGAGCTGGTTGTGTTGTTTGGCTTTTGTTTGGAAAATGTTGTCAGTAAACAGTCAGAGGCAACTCCTACTTTGCTGGCCTGTGAGATTTTTCAGATAGGCCTGTCAAACTGAAATCTGCCAAGAGTGGGCTGTGCAGAACTGAATGTGGTTGAGGTTTAGATATGAGACAATTAATCCAATCAGTAACTGCAATTAAGTAATTGATGCTGCCAGTGGCCCCTTGAGACACTGTTTCTTGTGAGTGCTCTAAACAAAGTAGAACTCGGTCCCTTTTTTTAATAAAAGATTTCCCTTGTACTCATTTTTCTTGTAAAAGAATGAATTCCCCATTCATTTTAATTCCTTATCTTTTCCTTTTGTTTCAATTTTTGTTCCTTATGTCCTGCTTTCTGCAGAAGGATTCTTGTTTACCTTTATTTTTTGGTGTGTGTCACTTCACATTTTCTGTTCTCTAAAGAATGGTGAGATCTTATCAAACTAGTTGTTTGCTGCTTCAATGATACCTCTACTATTTTTTTTAACCTATATTATGGGATCTAAATTTTAAAGAAAGAAGCTTCTGCTCTGTTTTTCCTTGTGGAACAGCTGCTGTTATGGTAATGACAGAAGATGGCTGTGCACTGGAGGGAGATACTTCCAGCAATACTGAGTGTGCTGAAACACTATGACCAATTTTATGTGTGATTCTCTCTGAGTGTATGAATTTGGTGGGGTGTTTTTTGTTTTTAAGCACAAAAAACTGGGGCCAAAGGGAGACATTGATGTGAACTTGGAAGACAAGAAAGAAGAAAAGAAGCAACAAGGAGAACTTTACATGTGGGACACAATAGAACAGGTACTATTTCTGTGACATTTGGTACAGTTTGTTACTCAGTTCTGTAATACTGAAAATTTACATGAATTTTCTTAATATTTGTGTAAGTAATATTGTCAGTTGAACAGGTGTGGATGAGGGGAAGAAGGTACTTTGTTTATTGTTGCACATTGTTCTGACATTGTGGTTAGTGAGTTTCCCTCTGTTAATGGTTTTAATATCTCCCAACTTTCAGAAGTGGACTCGGCACTACTGTGCTGTTGCTGATGAAAAGCTTTCATTCAGTGATGATATAGAACAGAATGCTGATGAAGATTCATCAAAGGTGATGGCTGTGTTTTATTGTTTGAGTATATTCTTTTTATTATGTCAGATTATTTAATGTCTACGGACATGTGTTTTTAATGCTGATGAAATTGCAGAGGATCTGTATCAGACAACAAGTATTGAGATTAAAATTTTTTAAAAGGGTCTTTGCCAAGGTTAACTCCAGTGAATCTGATTTTAATAAAATAACTTTATCCCTTGGTTAATTGAGGACTTGGAAAGAGGAGTACAAAGGCAATGAAATATAACTTCTGTATTTATGTGCTAATGCTGATGTGTGCACTAAGTCTTTTCAGTATTACTGCTATTCTCAAACGAAGCAGAACGAACTAATATTGGTTGTGTTACTAACACTGTTACTTGGCTGTTGTGAGTGGTAAAGCAGGGTAACTATAAAGTGATTGGCTGGAGAGCTCAGGCCTAGGAAGAGCTGAAATCCTGAAATAGTAGATTGTTACATCACCAATAACAAGTCCTTTGTTTCGAAATAATAAAATTAGAAATGTGCTATAAAAAATTCCTATTTTCTGGTCTAGGAGGTGAAACGTACTGAACTGCACTTAAAAGAGAAATGGTTCCATGGGAAAATGAAAGGGGGAAGAACAACTGCTGAGAAACTGCTCCAGGAATATTGTGCTGAAATGGGTGGCAAAGATGGGACGTTCCTGGTTAGGGAAAGTGAAGCTTTCCCTGATGATTACACCTTGTCATTCTGGTATGGTCATTGTCACACAAAGTTAATGTGGGATTTGTTTGTTTTATGGCATTGCCCAAAAATGTGTGTCTTTTTCAAATATGCATTTACACATTTATAGCTGAGAAGAAATAGGAATAATACTGGAACATTATTGATGGGACTGTGGAAGACTACTTTCTAAATTAAACTTCAGTATAGCATAGTGCATTTTGGCAGAGTTATTGGGGGAGGAATGACCAGTTTGATTCCTCCCCCTCAAATTTCTAGTGTTCTGGCAGGATACAGGATTTGTTATTTCCTCAATGAGTGGGACAAAATGAAATCTTTTAATGTAGGGATAAATTGCTGGTTTCTACACTGAAGAGGTAGTCTCATGAGTTTACCTTTGTTACCAGAGATTGATCTTTTCAGTGTAAGAATCCTCTAGAAGGAAATAATAAAGAATTGTCAGGTTTGGGGTTTTTATCCTTTGGGTTTTGTTGTTTTGGGTTTTTTTTGTTTGGTTGGTCGGTTTGGGTTTTTTTTTGTTTGTCTGTTTTTTGTTTGTGGTGTTTTGGAGTTTTTTTTGACAGTCTGGATTTGGTTTTTTCTTTTTTCTTCTGGTCGGAACGTTATGAGAAATAGTGTCAGGTGGGTTTCTAATTTTGCGTAATAAGTTTATGCCAGATTCTAAACTACTGTCAGTTGAAAACTATTATTTTGGGTCCTGTAACCTCCTTTGACAGGATTTTTGTTGCTCGTTACTTTGGTTGTTTTATGAGATGACACGGATTTCTTGTCTCTTCACCAAGCAGTTGACCAGAAATGCTGGTGGGGTGGGAAAATGCTTCCAAAGAAGAAGATCTGTTATAAACCCTGTATTTCCCTCATCCCCCCTGCACTCCTTCAGGAGGTCAGGTAGAGTCCAGCACTGCCGGATCCGTTCGACGAGTGATGGGGACACTGTCAAGTACTACCTGACAGACAACCTCACTTTTGACAGCATCTATGATCTCATCCAACACTACAAGGAGGCCCACCTGCGATGTGCTGAATTTGAGCTGCGCCTGACGGATGCTGTGCCCAACCCCAGCCCTCATGAGACTAAAGAGTACGTAGAGCAGAAGGCAAGCACTGTTGTTATGTCAATGTCCTTAGGTTGATTTAGATGGTCTTGGATTTTTGCACAGAAAGTTCCCTGGATTCGGGAGCACGCTTCAGTGTTGCTTGTCCATGGAAGTTGGAAGAATAGGCATCCTGGAAAGATGCTGAGTAGGACCACTGACTTTGTGAGAATCTGGTACAACAAAGAGGGGTCACTGGGAAAGCACTTTCCTAGCAGCAACTGGGAAAATCAGTGAGAACTGTAATGCTGTGGAAATGTGCCAATTCCTCCTTTGTCTGCACAGTGTTTTACAACACCCGGTGGGTTGGATTAGATATTTAGTAGTTGGCTGTGATTTGGCAACTAAGTGGTCGTGGCCTGTGCCATCTGGAAACTCTGTTACTGGGGCAGTGAGCCCAGTTACCTTTTCCTAACCCCGCCCTCCACCTCACCCCTGTCAGAGCTGATAAGGCTGACTTCACCCTGTGTGATAGGAGCTAAGCACTGTGTTTATTTCCAGCTGGTATTTGTCTGCCATAGATCCTGGGCAGAGCTTGCTCTTGTTTGTTGGCAGAACACTGTAAGCGCTGCCCTTTGTTCTGTCTTCTTTGCAGTGAGCAAAAGTAAATCTCTTTTGCATATAAAACACTGATCTGTGACTTTACACTTCTTTTGTTGCCCCCTGGGAGTCACTGACCACCCATAGATAACTTTGGAAGCCAGTGAGAGGGAAGGTAGACTTTAAGGGTTAGAATTTCCTGCCTTTCTGCATAAGTTGGAGATACACTGCCAGTATAAGTGGCTACAGGTTCACTGAAGGCATATTGAATCCCAAGATAGGTCTCTATGGTGGAAGATAAAATCAAGCTCTGAATAAAAATTCAAATGCATGGTGTCTTTCTTTTTTCTGTGTTTAGGCTTTACCTCAAATGTGCTGTGTCAAAATGGAGTAAAATACTGAAAACTGAATGGCAGACTAAAAGCAGGATTCAGTGCCTTTGTTTCAGGAAGAAAAGCAGATTTATGTTTTATAATTTCAGACAGCAAGTTGTTCTCATATATTCTTGATGCTTTAATCCAAAATAAACTGCTGTCTTACAGTGTTTTGTAATAAACTGCTGTCACAGGTGCCAAGATGTGGAAAATGTAATGCATAACTTTTCTTACAGTGTTTGAAACTCTGTTGTTAATAATGCTGTCTGTTGTTTTTGGTGAATGACAATTGACAAGGCTTGCAGTGCTCTGTCCATTCTGGTTTTTAACTGTTGTAGTTGGTACTATAACAACTTGAGTCGGGGCGAGGCAGAAGACATGCTCATGCGAATTCCTCGAGATGGAGCCTTTCTCATCAGAAAGAGAGATGAACCTGATTCGTTTGCCATGACTTTCAGGTAAGAAAAGACAGATATGACTACCTAACCTAGTAGCCCAACAATATTCAGGTTTTTCTTATTTAAAAAATAACGGTCTTTTTAGAGTCATGATATTCTTGCTTTCAAACTTTGAATAATTAGCATGGTTGATTTGTGGAGCAGATCCATGTAGGAGAATGTTTGGGTTGAAGCCTTCTGCTGTTGCCAGGGTGGATATTGAAGTAACCGGAGCTGCAGCATCTCAATAAAACCATTTCACAGTGGGGAAAACAATAAGTACCAAGACTTTAAGCAGTGTAAAATGGGTGTAGGTCTTTGTGGGTGGGATGGTTGTCAATGGATGGCTTTACTGTTATCAAGGCAAACACAAACCTTGTGTTCAAGCACAAGCGATTTTTTTTTCTTTCAAAATTGATTTCTGTAGTTATCAAAATGATTATAATAATCAAAATAATTGAATAAAAGAGGCTTTGTTAGAGGGAGAAATTATTTCACATGATTAAGGTGCACAAGGCAGCTTTGGTGCAGTTCACAGCACTGTTGCTCTCCCTGTGACCCCCAACACCCTTTACAGCCCCCTCCCTTTTCCACAGGGCGGAGGGGAAGGTGAAGCACTTCCGAATCCAGCAGGAAGGTCGGCACTTTGTGCTGGGAACCTCGGCCTACTTTGAGAGCCTGGTGGAGCTGGTGACGTACTACGAGAAGCACTGTCTGTACAGGAAGATGAAGCTGCGCTACCCGGTGACGGAGGAGCTGCTGGAGCGCTACAGCACGGTACGGGGACGGGCTCTGCTCATCTCTGGGGCAGGTGGAGCAGGTAGTTTTCTGTGAAATTGAGGTGGTTATGCTGACTTCTCTCACAAAGGTTTTGAGATATGTGAAGGACAGCTTCATCTTTGATTCCAGGTCGACTCTTGCCTTCCCCGTGATTTGATTAAAGAAGCTCCACTGTAGTGGGGGATCGTTGCCCTGCTAAAATGAGTTTTTTATAATAGCCTTGCCTACAGTTGACCCTGTCTTCTATTGCTGAAGTGGGCAGAGATCTTAAAATGATCGTGCAGATGCCAATTGCTAAGTGTTTCAGAAAAAAAGAAATATTCTGCTGTGCCTTTCACTCTGGACAGGCAGAGGCATTTGCACCACATTTCAGGGACAGTGTCCTACTGCCTTCTGTGGTAAAAGATTCCTCTGAAGGCTCACATTTTGAGATAAGCATGAGGAAATCTCTCCAAGAGACTTGTCCCTATCCATTAACTAAACTAGGAGCCTGGATAGTTAGCTGAGGATAAAGGTCTGCAATCTGGATGGATGTGTTTCATTTTGAGAGAGCTTTGCTGAGGTAACTGACTTTTGGAAAGCCTGAGGTGCTGTCTTCACTTTTCAAGTATATGTCTGTTGGAAGCTGCAGGAAACCACATCTGGCATGTCTGAGGAAATCAAAACCTGGGAATTTTATTTCTACTGGAGAGACTAAAAGGGACTGAAAGATTTTAGACCTCAGGATTTTTTCTAATGTTGCCTATAGCAAAGATTCTGTATCTCTGGACTGGGTTCAAACGGAATCACAAGGAGAGAATAAAATGACAAAAGGACTGTGTATATTGTTCTAGACTTTTTATCTAATAGTGAGACCAATACTGGTACTAAAGTATTGTAACATAGAAATCATAAGTATGAGTTTTCTTTTCTGGTTGAACATAGAAGGGTACTAACATACAAAAATCCATTTGACTGATTAAGAGACACTTTTGTGAGGTATTGTTGTTTCATTGGGTTTTACTGTTCATTAAACTGAGGCATAGACAGATTAAATAACAAACTCATTTTCAGCTATAGAAGTGAGCTAAACAGAGGTGTCTGCCTTCCCCCCTCTTCAGTTTGCCTATGTATTGTCAAAAAGGTGGTTTCAGAAATGAATGTTCTGTAAACATTAAGTGCTTTTATAATTTTTGATTCCTGAACCTTTATTATTTGTTTTTCCTTCCTGTTTTTAGGAAAAAGACATTAATTCCCTCTATGAAGTCAAGATGTATGTGGAACCCAGTGAAATCACCCCCACAGTGGTATGCTTAGAGATAGTCACACTTACTGTAGACTTCTGAAAATTAGACTTCTGGTTTCCTGTTAGCAGCAATGAAAAGGAGAATTGAAAGCATCAGGCTATTTGTTCTATTGGGGACTGGACAGCAGAAATTTAAAGGGTGTGACTTTTTTTCTAGCCTCTCTTTAGAATTTGTACCCACACATTTTCTTGTGTGCAAATCCTCTACTGAATCATTCAGATGTGAATTTGGGCACTTTTTGCTGTTGGGTCTGTAGAGGTGATTTGGCTTGGTGTGCCCCCAAATTAAATACCTGTGAGAAGGTTCAGTTTGAGAAGGCCAGCTCTTCATGGAAAGAAGGTACAACATGTGAACGCTGTTTCTGTGCCTGTACACACTTGTTACTTGTCTGTGCACAAAACCATTGCAGTTCCATTAGCAAACATGGCCTGCATGTGCAAATAAGTGCAGAGTTTATTCATGTGCTTTCCATATAAAAATGGTGCCTTTGATCTACTGAGTTATTAAAGTTTGTCTTCTTTTAAGATATATATATATATCTACAGTTTTAAAAACAAGTGGCACAGCAAACATTACTTATCTGTAATTCTTGCTAGAGCCTGCCTACTTGTAAATTCTCATAAAAATCACCTACTTGTAAATTTTGTGACTGTAATTCTTATTTAGTCTTTTTGGCCAATGAATTTGCATTGCTACTGAAGAATTTGGGTAGTAGTAAATTCAAGATAAAGGTTTACTCATCCTGCTAAAACTGCATGTCTTCCTAAAGGAAATGTGACCAGCAGGATAGCTGATGTGGTTTTGAAGGGGAGGTTTTGTAGGCATCTAAGCCTGCAAACTCCAAATGCTTATTAAGACATGTAATAAAAGTAAAGGATTGATATTTCACTGTGTGAGTTTTTAATTTTTTTTTTCTACCATAACTATGTTGCAGCACCCATAAAAGAAAAAAACTTTTTTTCCTATTTTTCCCCATGTTGATGCTTGGAAGAACAACAGAGTAGCTTCACTTGCTTCCACCAATAGATGTCACTCTGGAACTTCAGTATTTTGTTTTCTAAGATTCATAACAACAAGAAAAAATAAACCAATCCTCCCTATTTTTTTTTAAGATTGCATTATTGATTATTTTATGACCTGTCCCCCTACATGACCCCTTTTTCTGTTTCCCTTAAAGCCTCAGAGAACAGTGAAAGCCTTGTATGACTACAGAGCCAAAAGGAGTGATGAATTGAGCTTCTCTCGAGGAGCTTTAATTCATAACGTCACAAAGGAAACTGGAGGCTGGTAAGGACAAAGATTCCTCCTGGGAAAACTTCTGGTGGCTTACTAGGTGGAGGAAAAAATGAGCTTTGAGTAGTAGCTTTTAAAAACTGCCTGTTGTCCGATTGCTGCTTATGAACTGTGGCCTTATAAATCTTAATGCCAGTGTATTAAAAAAATCCCAAACAACACAAATCCCTCTCCTCCTCAAGTCTCCTTTCATGTATTTTCCATTTTTCTATCCCACAGCAATAGCCTCAGCCTGCAGAACCTCCATAGCCCAGTATATCCAGTATTTTTCCTTTACTACATTCATCCTTCCTGAACATTTATGCATTCTGGGAAGTCAAGCATCTCTTTCCATTGCAATCATTGCTCTGTTTCTGTCCTTGCTCTGCTAAGCATTTCTCAGGAATCAAACCCACCTTTTTCAGTTCTCTGTACAGTCTTCTTTCATAACAGCTTTTCGTTTTTAGCTGGCTTGTAAATTGTTTGGAAAGCTTGGGAATCTAATGTTTCCCTGTAGTTTCTACAGGGTAATCAACCACATAATAGTTTTTTAGTACTGGAGGGGGAAAAAGCCTCTTAAGTCATTAATTGCAGTTTACAGTAACTGTAATCCCTCTGAAATCATCTGTTAGTACAGTTAATGATCACTTTGTTAGAGCTTTTAGCTACTTCATCATTTATATTTTGGTGATAGCCAGCTAGTCAATCTAGTATGGGGTATTAATGACCAATTTCTTGGGGATTATTGTTTCGTTAATGGCCTGTTGAAGCTCTTTAACTTTTTTTTTTTTCATTCTCTCTCTTTTCTGTTCACTTTCAGGTGGAAGGGGGATTATGGAGAAAAAGTCCAGCATTATTTTCCATCTAATTATGTTGAAGATCTGTCATCTGATAACTCTGCTGAGCTTGAAAATCAGGTGAGGGCTATGGTTTGTCCGCTACATTTCCCTGGCCTCCTGGAAGTGTGGTTTATACCAAAGAGAACACAGAATAGAGGGATGATTGCATTCTTCATTGTTCTCTGCTGCTGAATATTTTTGTCAGGACTTCCCTCATGGAAAACTGTTTAAGGGGATAGATCTCTGTGAGTCCCTTCCCACTCAGGATATTCTGTGATTCTGTGAGGGCTGAATTGGTGAGGTTTTAGGAGATTCTGATTGTTTCTTGCTAATAAAAATCATACCCATTTAGATTTTTCAGATAGTTTGGCTAAACCATAACATGCTTGAGAATTTTAACTAGTTTTCCTGTATAATCACTGTCTTAATATTTGCAAATAAGAAAATGATATGTCCAAACACATCATACTAATCATTTTACTCTCCACTGTCAAGTTTTTATGCATAACTAACCCAACACTGTTTGTCAAAAGAATCAAAAAATCTGGTCCTGTATCTTGGATAAAGAGCTCTTGAACAAAAGAAAACAGAACTCCACAGTAATCAGTTTTGACATTTTTGAATTTTAAAAGTAAAACATTGAATTCTTTTGTTGTTCTGAAGCACTTCCAGTGATTTTCCAGGAATCTTTGGAGAAAAACACAAGTATTAGATTTCCTCCACCCTGATTATTGTAACTTTAAACAGACTTGAAAAATGAACAGTTGTGTCAGGACAGAAGCTACTACAAAATAGTCTTGTTTTGACTGCTCTCACTGAAGAGATTCTCATGTGGTTTTTTGATATGAAAACAGGCTTTTAAACACAGGCTTTAAAACATTATAGTGGGCATGCTTTCAGTGAAACTGTGGTTAGGTCTAATGGTGCATGTTTATTATTTGTTAATGTCCTGTGCACGTTTGCTCAAGAGATTTAGGGTCAGAATTAACTCATGTTTTTCAGATTATTGAGGACAACCCATTAGGCTCTCTGTGTCGTGGCATCCTGGTGCTCAATACGTACAACGTTGGTATGTATTTTCTGATGCTTGCACGTGGACTCCTGAGCTTTCTGTGTTGAGTGGACTCTTCTATGTTTAGCAGGGGAGATTTTAAAAAAAACCAACCCAAAACCCTCAAACACCTACTTGTATTATTATAGCCAGCTATATTATTCAACAATGAATATGTTGAAATTTCGTAGTACTAACTGCTGCAATAAATCAACAATGACAGCTTAGAAAAAGAACTGTTGGATTTCAGTATAAATGTCTTGCTATGGTATTACCTAACAGTGAAAATGCCACAAGGGAAACACAAAAAGCCTTTTGTCTTCATTCTGGAACCTAAGAATCCAGAAGATCCGTGTGTTGAGTTTGCAACTGATAAAGTAGAAGAACTCTTTGAATGGTACCAAAGTATCCGTGAGATCACTTGGAAAACTGCAGAAGAGGTATTGCTAAATATTTATCTGTTGTTGTTTTTTTTATAATGTACTGCTATAAATTTACAATAGCTTTTGTCTTTAGCTGCCCTATGCTGCTAAACATTGCTCTCACATGGTTCTTCACCCTCCTGCATAGTGCTGTTGTCTGCTCATTTTATTGATGCTGTGAATCTTGTTCCATAACCTCTCAGGGAATGGTATGTGCATTAGCATTTTATGTGAATTGATGTTAACAGGAATTTTTTAGCAGTGTCTGTGTTGCACCCTGCCCCTCAGTGACGTGTGCTTAGTAGGCCAAAGTGGATGCCATTACAATTTTACCTCTGGTTACACTGGCTCATCCTCGTGTTAAGCAGTAGAAGCTCAGATATCAGACTGTTCTTTTCAGAGCTGTGACCCCTCTAGTGAGTATGTGTGAAATCTGAGCTGCCATTCCCTAAACTCTGCTTAATCCTCTTTACTAACTCTGCTTTCCAGTGAATGCAGTGGCACTGATGGGGAATTGTTTGACCAATACTTTATTTGTAACCAATAGACACATCCTGGATATCCCCATTCTTCAACAGTAGTATTTCTAAATACTTGCCTAAAAATTCAAGGATTCTGCCTAAGTTTAGCTTCTATGTCCCTCTACTGCCACTTAAAGACATTCTTCAGGACCTGCTTTTCCTGTTCTGATGTACTAATTCACCTCCCTTTTATCTTTTTTAGTATTTAAGAAGTCTCTGATGTGACCAAAAGGTCCTTACAGTGGCTATGCTTAAGGATACTCTTCTTTTTGGTTGCTTTTATTCACCTTTTATTGTTAAGTGGGTGATATGACTGATGGAAAACGTGTGTCCGAATTATGTTGGCTCATGCTGTTTATCTGTCACATGGAGTGTTAATGCTCTGAGGGTTGTCCTAATCCTGTTTATAGCAGACAAGTTGATGTCTCAAGCAGAGGACTGTAAATTCAGCAAGGGTGGAAGCAACAGGAGCTGTTGACCTATTGTTGGGGGAGGAGAGACACATTTCTTGTGCCATGCTTTCATTTAGAAACAAAAATGAGAAAAAGAGAAACATGACCTAGAAGAAGTGGCTCTAAATTGAATGTTTTTTATGCTACAACAATGGCTCCTCAGGAGCTTGGCAGCTTTTTCTCTCTCTGTACAGTTGGAGAAGTATTAAACAGTCTGTGTTCAAAGATGCTTTAAAACTCATTTCTGTCAGTTGAGAGGCTTTTCTCACAGCGTGGCCTCTACAAAGTTCACATGATAGACTGACTGCTGCATGGGGAGGGGAGGAAGATGAGGAAAGGCCCTTGTTGCCAGAACAGTTAACAGGCTGAATTTTGGGGAAGGAAAAAGCACAATGAGTTAACACTGTGCTGCAGCATGATAAAGGGCTTTTTTAAAAATGAGTTTGGTTTTGGGCAGTGTCTGTTATACACAAAAAATAAAACTAAGCTTCATGTATCTTGTCATCTCTGCTCAATACTGAGACTTGCCATGCTCCCAGGAGTGGTTGTTCATTGTTAGCTCTCCTGCTTGGTTATCACTAGAGGGTTCTGTCCAGAGATGAGCCCGTGCCACCTAAAAGTGGGCTTCTGCTTTTTGGAGCTCTGGTTACTGTTGAGCAATGTCTGAGAACTGTGGTGGATCACTAAGTACAATGAGGGTTGTTCAGCTCTTTCCCAAGGTTATTTCCAAGTCTAAACACTGTATCCTCTTTGCTTTGCTTAGACTTCAATGCATAATCTCTGGTTCAGTGAGACATTCTGGAAACCCGTGGCTCCCTAGTTCTGATTTTTGTTCCTCGTGTATTTGTCTTGTTGAGGGAATACTTTTGGAAGGCTTCCTGATTGCTGCTGCTTCATGATCTCTTGTGCCAGAGCTAATCCCCATTCAGTATGGGACTCTTCTAACATGTGTTACCCTGTAGCTGTTCCTGATGGTCTGAAAAGCCTTCAGCCCAAGTGTCTCCACTCAGGACAAGTCTGGCTGCTTCCAGCATTCCCAGTCTCTGCTGGCAGGGAATGTTGCTCAGCTTCCACAGAGCAGGTGCTTGCAAACATGGAAGTTGAGAGTGGGTTTGGTACTGGGCATTTCAACAAGACTGCACATGATTTTCCATACAGAACATGATGGATCTGGTGCACAAATAGAAAACTACATAGGAATGATGCTCAGAGGGTTTGAATTTTGCTGTTTGGGAGTCACTGACAAGACTTAAGTTCTGCTGAGGATTATAAATAAATACAGAGACACTTCAGTACCCTTTGCATTTTTTTCAGCATACATTTGCATTTATATGAGGAATAGGGTTAAGAATGTAACTAAAATTAAGTTGAGTAGAGCCACATTAAAAGAAAAAAAAATGTTGCCAGGATGCTAAGCAGAACTGATCAGGAAAGCACTGAACCCTTGTTTAAAAAAAAACCCAAACAACACCTTTCACCCCACAAAAAATACCCCCAAAAACACACCCCAACTAAACCCCACCACTTGGTTATAACGTGTTTTCTGAAAGTGCGTTACATCTGGGCAAGTGTGTAAAGTATCAGATAGGAATCTGGGCACCAAAGAAGGCATTCATTAGAGTGCACCCTGGAGTTACTGTACCCTGATACTCACTGTGTCTATAACCTAAAACTTTGTTATGTTTTCCAGGAGAACAGGAGGAAATACTGGGAAAAGAATCAATTAATTGCTATTGAATTATCTGATCTTGTAATCTACTGCAAGCCAACAAGCAAAACCAAGGACAATTTAGGTATTGCCTTTAATATTACATCTGAATTTTACCCTTTCTACTATCTTTACAGATGTTAGTTGGGATTTTAGGCCTGAAGATAAAATCTGTCCTACTGGAAAACAGAGTTCTGCCTCACCCCTGCAGTTTTCAATAGCATTTTGAAATTGTACGCTAGGGAACTTGGTGCTGTTCATCTAGCACAAAAAAACTGTCAAAAATTTCTAATTAGTTAACTAGGGACTAGTTAACTAGCTCTCAGAGCTGTGTTCCATGGGGAAGTTCACAAGTGATGTGTTAATTGACTTTTCTGAGACTAAAAGCTCTGGCTGAACACTTGTGATTTGTTTGTAAAAAACCTTCAAAACCAGGTTTACTGTGCATTTTATAATTTTACTGTAAGAACATGTTTGCCAGGCCTAAGCTGTTAGAATGATATATGGCTTCATACTATAACTGGGACCTGTGTGAATGCAGCTGTGGAGTCTGACACTGAAATATGTATTTTTATTCCAGTTTTTTGTCATTGCTGCTATAGAAGTCAGCAAATGTGCCCTTTTTCTTTAAGTTTCTTTGCAAATGTTTTTAATAAGCTGTCACTGCAGTTAAGACATTATAATTATAGTCATTGTTTGAGGCATTGGCTAACCCTGACTCACCCTTTCTTCTCCCCATTTAAACCCAGGAAAAGATGTCTCATTTAAATGTGTGTTATAGTGATCAGAAGTACATTATTAGCAATGATGAGATGAGAACATGACTATAGGCTCTTATCTGCCCTTCTGCAAAGTGTGTGGCAGGCAGGCAATTTTAACCTTCAGACTTGATTGTCAACCAATTTCCTGTGTCTGCCTGAAAACTGTGCCAATTATTCCATTAAAGGACAAAGCAAAACAAAGGAAAACAAAGTGTTGGTAAAAATACAGTATAAATGTCAACGTCTTTCTTCCTTTGGTAACCTCTTCTTCCTCCCACCCCTGTGTAGACAATCCTGATTTCAAGGAAATCCGTTCATTTGTGGAAACCAAGGCAGAGAGCATTGTTAAGCAGAAGCCACTTGAGTTGCTGAAATACAACCTGAAGGGCCTGACACGTGTCTATCCTAAGGGACAGAGGGTTGACTCATCCAACTATGACCCATTTCGCCTCTGGCTTTGTGGCTCCCAGATGGTGGCTCTTAACTTCCAAACTCCAGGTAATAATCCCTTGAAAAAGGATCTGATCCACCCTTCATTTCCCCATAAATGAGACCCTTTCTGGCCCTTCTGCCGTTCTAGTCACTGTCCTCTTTCTTTGGACTTCCCTGCAAGAAGGGATGTTTGAAGTTTGATTTTTAATGTGTGGATTGCCTTCCAGAGCTGGGCCCCAGAAATAGGTCACCAAAAGCCCTGTCTCTGAGCCCAACTGCCCCCAAACCCTACAGGATTTATTTCACCTCGATCTCTTTGTGATAAGCAAGAAGGGATATTTACAGTGAGTTTCAGATGGATGAATAGTTGTTCAGCCACAGGGAAGGCTGTATTCTACTTCCTAGTGAGGGTCAGCTTATGACACACTGATAGGAAGCTAATTGTGGATGGAGATGGGTTTTTTGGGATTAAAATTGGTGAGAAATGGCCTGTGAGATTCAGTTACTGAAGGAACCGAGTCTCCTACCTTTCCAGCTCTTTCTGATAAAGTGGTGACCAGAAAGAATTGCAGAGAGGAGCCATTAGTCTGGTATTTCCTTGGCTTTATTCCAGTGGGGCTCTTGTGTTATGACTGTTTAACTCTCTCCCTAGATAAGTACATGCAACTGAACCATGCCTTGTTTTCACTGAATGGGCGCACTGGCTACGTGCTGCAGCCAGAGAGCATGAGAAATGAAGAGTATGACCCGCTGCCAAATGACTTGAAGAGGAAATTGCAGATGATTCTGACAGTGAGGGTAAATCTCTTTCGTAAATTATGTTTTTTACAAGTCGTAAATATCTATAAAACTAAAAATAAAGCTATTATGTTTCAGAGCAAGATCTGACAGATTGTCAAAATACTGTTTTTAAAATGTCAGTGTGTGTGAGAACAAAACTAACTTCACTGGTTCCTGAAAAGAAATACATATCTTTATCATGCTAATGAAGAACATGCTATAGGACTGAAAACACAATCCTGGGATGATTTTATGCAATTGATAATAAATACTGCAAATGAACTAACTTGCATTTCCAATCAAATGACGTCTCAATAGAAGGGTCCTATTGGAGATTGGTTAGCAGCAGATTAACTAATTTAGATTTTTTGAGTGTGGAAGAAAAATATTTATAATGAAATATAGAAACTAAACAGAAGAAGTATTAAGTTGATACCCCACTTCATCATATTTAATATACTATGACTTAATCTGAATGTCATCCATCTTGGAGAGATGGGTTTATCATTTGAAAATTTTGCCATATTGACTTGGTGCCAAGCAGGGATTGAACTTGCTTCTGTTCTCAGTTGCTATACAGTAAGACATATCCTTTAAAAGTATGTTTTCTGAGAAAGAAGAAACACATTAATTGCTCTTCACTACAGCTTGAAGATGAGGTAAACAGGGACTGTGAATGCAAAGCAGAAATGTCTTGAAATAGGTATGTATTAAAGACTGAATAAAGATAACAAAACTTATGCTACAGGCCTGGTCTGGAGCTGCACACTGTGTGTGATGAAAGTCAGCTACAGTGTTTTTGGTTGTTTTTTTTCTTACAGTGAAAATCATTGAGTTACTCAAACTATGTGAGGTATTTTTATTGGTGGCAGAGATAGTTTGTTGAATACATGCAAACATATTCAAGAGAGAGAGTATGTGCTTTTCCATGTTCTTCTGGATTCCCCCCCTCCAGTTCTGTAAGCCACCTTCTGCTCAGCAATAGTGATGCCAAGTTTCCTTTGGAGGTGGTTATCATTTACAGTTGCTTTTGCAGGTTTTAGGTGCTCGCCACCTCCCTAAACTTGGCAGAAGCATCGCTTGTCCCTTTGTGGAGGTTGAAATTTGTGGGGCTGAATATGACAACAACAAATTCAAGACAACAGTTGTGAGTGAGTATCTGTGGCTTTCTGTGTTGCAGGGATATGGTTATACTTCCACTGTACTTAAATAAAGTGAGCAGAGGATGACCATGTTTTATGTTGTCTGTAATTGGCCAGCAACCTGTAATGTACGGGGAGGAGTAAATTAACTCTCCCTCTGGACTGATAAGCCACCAAGTCTTATTCTTTTGCTTGCCTTGGGACCAATTTGAGAAACTCCAATATCTATCAAATTTAGAAAAATCTACCGTTGCAGTTTGGAGAAAAAAAGCCCCATTCTGTTATATTTTTGTCCATGCATAAGTTTGTGTATTTGCATATTTTTAAAAATTGCTGTCTTGAGAGTGCCTCCAACAGTGCTAGTCAGTTCCCAAAAGTCTGGCCCAAATGGGGAGTTACCACTGTGAGATCCAGACTGTGTTTATTTAAACTGAGGTTCTAAGCCTGGCACCCCCTTGGAGACAGCTTGGGTGTGTAGGGCTGTAAAATAGTGCAACTTGCAATGCAGTAGAAGTTTGACCAAAGCTCACTCCTGGGGAATTCTGGATAAGGAACGTGTTTGGTGTACACAAACTTCATTTAAGTGCACTCAAATGGGGCAGTATCTCAGTCACTTGATATTGCACCATTTAATATTTCTGGATGCAACAGTGTTCCTCTGGTAAACAACAGGCTTTGGTTCTGATGATCCAAACCAGTGATGCCAGTGGAAAATAAACACAGCATCAGGAGCAGAATGTGCACTGTGGCTCCTCAGGACTTAAGAGAAGATAACTATGATTTAAACTTTCTGTGGGAAGCGACCAAGTCTTTAGAGAACAAAATTCTTGGCTGTGTCACATATACCAAATCTTGGTGTTCTGTAAATGACTACAAAAATTGGGCCAACATACATTAGTCTTCCTACTGCTTTTCTAGCTTTTCTTCATGGATTTTTCATCCCTGCCAAGTTTCCTCCTATCTCCCCCACCAAGTAAACAAATAGAAACTTTCTGAAGCAAGGTTACAACATGAGACAGATGGTAAATAGGATTTTTGGGCTTCTGCATCCCTAGAAAATGTCCTGGGATACATACCCATATGTGAATCGGGTGAAATTATTGCTTCATACTGCAAATGTTTCCTTTTCATTACAGATGACAATGGCCTTAATCCAATTTGGGCACCTTATGCAGAGCAAGTGAAATTTGAAATTTATGACCCAAATCTGGCATTTCTGCGCTTTGTTGTTTACGAGGAGGATATGTTCAGTGATCCCAATTTCTTAGCACATGCCACTTTTCCCATCAAAGGAATCAAATCAGGTGAGATCAGTGGCTATAATGAGATGCTGCTGAGCATTGTTGTACTGTGACTTCTTCTATGATGCCAGACTCTCTCCTGCCTGGATGGAGCTCCTTCCTCTGGATTTAGTTTTCAAGACCATGTGAAATCACGTGTTTCTCTATTTTGCCAGTCTTGCCTTTTGCTTCTCCCCGGTTGCCATAGCAGAGCCTGCTCCCACCAGAGGAGCATTTGGGCACTGAAGAATGTTCACAGCCCTCGGGCCTGTGTGCACCATTTCTGTGACTGCAGATCCCCCCTTGCCTGGTCTCTAATTGCCCTTTGCGTGTGTTCCCCTCACCTCAGGTTTTAGGTCAGTTCCTCTCAAGAATGGCTACAGTGAAGATATAGAGCTGGCCTCCCTTCTGGTGCACTGTGAGATGCAACAAGTTCTGGTGAGGACCACTGGGTTGGTTTTTTTTGTGCCCTTAATGTGTATGTTATCAGTTCTTTGTGGAAACCAGGAACTGAGGATTGAGCTTCCTGTTCTGTGTCTGATGTGTTAGTGTCAGGCATTTCTTCTGCAGGTACTGGGGAAGACAAATAGAGCAAATTGAGTTACTCTCCCTCTGGGTGGACAGATTACACGGTTGTTAAAAGAAATAATGCACAAACAAAGCCTCATTACCTCCAATAGTTTTTGCTGTAACAGCATGGTCTTGTCTTTCCTTGTTAACTGACTGATGCCATGCAAAGCTAGCTAAAATCAGCTTTGGTTTTGTAGAGTAATCTGTTTTTTTAAAGGTCCTACATAAAAAGAAATCACTTTAGCAATAGAAGATAGTAAATTACCCCAGTATTTCATTAAAATAAACAACCCATCAAGTAGAAGACATATCTGGTTCCTAAAGAAGTGCTAATCTGCTTTTTTTAAGCCTCTCTAAACACCTACTTGAAGTAGTAGTATTTAAAACACAAAGTGGAAAAATAATGATGCATCCTTGCTCCTGAATCCAGGCATGAAAGCAGCTGATCTGTGAACATTTGTTGGTGTTCCAAAGGTGCTGCTGTATATGTTGATTTGTGGGATTATTCTCAGACTCTTTCTCAATAATAGATTATGCAATTTATATACACTTGTGATATGATGAAAGTTAAAAGATGCTTCTGGGAAGTGGCTGTTTCAGGATGCTTTCCAGCACCCTTCAGATTCAGAGAAAAAAAAAAAGTTCAACTTCTTATTTGTAGTCTGTTAAACTATTCAGGCCCACGCTGCACTTCACACCAGTGCCCATTATTTTTCTGATTAAAACACTAACTTCTGTGAACTGTAAGTCCTTGTGTCTCTGGAGGGATTTGTGCCCTGGAAATTGCTGAATTCAGTCACACTGTTCTTCCTAAAGGAGTGGAAGCCTTTTTCAAACATCCTTTGTGGAAGTTTTCAAAAAGCCACCTTATAACATGTGATATAAAATGGTTGTGTGCAATGACAGCGTTTGACAGCCGTGGTAGGGTCCTTCTGTGGGCCAGCCAAGGGTTCAGAGAGCAGGAGAGGACTGGAAGCTGAGACCAGGGGTGTGTGTGTAAACAGGAGACCTGTGACCTTTGAAGGTGACATTTCAATTGTTCGTATTTCATGGACACAGGTCTGATAGAGAGGCCTGGTAAACTGCTGGTTTTCAGCTTGCTGTCTTTGAGAAAACTGACAAACTCACCATTGCCTAATGCTGAGCATGGACATCACTTGTAGATCCATTGCAAATCCCTCCTGCCGTGGTTTCTCTTCAGGAATTCAGATCATTATTTGCCTGGGGCAGGAGCAGCTCTTAAAGTGCTGTTCATAGCAGCAGTCTGTCTCCCAATCTGTCAGCACCGAGTCCTCTGACAGTAGCACATTTCACACTCGAGAAGCCCCTTCTGCTTGTTAAGCCAAATGAAGATGCAGCTCAGCTCTGTGTTTTTACAATGTCTCATGTCTCTGGGTGGTAATGCAGTGGCAGAAGAACTCTCAGAAACTTCCTTTTGTTTGGCAGCCTGCAACAAACCCAGGCTTACCACAGTTATCAACTCCAGAACTTTTGCCAGATCACTCAGGAAGCATCAGAAAAGATCAAGGCTGGCTCTGTTCTTCTGCCTCTTTTTCAAAAACGATGGCCCTCCATAAAATGATACCATTTAATAACAGGCCTGTTTATATACAGAGTCCATCTGCATACTCTTGGAGATGAAATACAAAATTATAACAAGGAATTCCAGATGGCTGTGGAATTTCTCAGGAACAGAAAAGCAAAAATATTGCAGACATAAGCATGCACAGTTGTGAATTATCATGTGGGGCCTTATGCAGTTCCTGTACAACTTAAACAGGTTTTTTGATATTGTAGAAATTGTACTATACTGAGGTTGTTGTTGCCTTTACAAGCATGTCTTATTTGCTTGAAAATTGATTTACTTCCTTCAGAAAGTATATGTATCTCTTCAGCTTTTTCTGACTTGATTGAAGTGGACATTCTTAAATGCAGTTTTAAGGTGTACCTTTGTGGATACATTTATTTACAAGAAGAAACAGCAGTACATATGCATCGTCATGATTACACCTGCAAATTGGCAATTAGCATTCTGCATTTCCTTTGTGATTTGGGACTACAACGTTTTCTGCCCCTTTACAAACAAAAATTAAATAAATTAGTCTTTAAATTTTAATCAGTAGCATAGCACTGAGGCTGTTTCAATTGCTCCAACCCGTGCCTGGGTAAGAATGTGTTTCAGGAGGAAAAAGATGATTTAGGAAAGGATCTTGTTGCTGTAACTGAAACCCCTTGGGTGTGTTGCTAACCTATCAATTTTCCTAGATCTGAACTGAATGCAGAAAGAAGCATTCTTATTAGTATGCTGCCTTTGAAAATGTTTGGATTTATTACATTTATTGATTGCATGTCATTTCTTGTAGCATGAGTATCTTGTTCTGCTGCTGATATGAAAATTAAGACCTCAGTCCTGCCAGTTCTATTCCCTACTAGTAACTCTATAAAGAGGCAGCTTTTGCGTCCAAAGTTTTGAAGTATTAAAATAATTTGAAGTCCTAAAGGGAGTCATGGTGATTGTTTTATGGTTGTGGAATACTTTGAGACCTTCTGCTGTGGGCCACATGCAACAGCAGAAACTCAGATATACTCAATTCATCTGCAAGTGCTGAATTGCCATAGTTACACAAATCCAGGGTCTGTCCTTTCTGGACCATCTGAGTACTTGCTGCTGTCAGGGGTCCTATTTAGCAGTCAGTATTTTGACCTTTAGTCTAGATTTCAATAGAAAATCTCCAGGACTGACATTTCATCACGTAATATAAAATTTGATGGAAGAGCCAAAAATGAAACATTTTAAAAAAGTATTTTAAATATTATTATAATCTGATAAACCATCATGATGCACTGTTTTCTGTTCTTTCCTCAGCAGACTGGCATGCTTTATTAGGGAAAAATATTCCAATAGAATTATTCAGATACAGACATTTTGTGACCTGTGCTAGAATGCCCCTGATCCCTGTTAGAGGGTATGGCTGGTCATACTGTGGGGCTGAGGGGGTTTTTTTTAACTGCTTTCTAAGTTAGTTTGTTCCCATAACCAATTCCCGAAACATCTTACCAAATTAATTTTATAAAACATTCTACACAGTTACTAAGACGTGATTAGGAAAACAGAATAATTCCCCCAAACTGTGTTGATTCTGTGTCATTTTGGGAATGTGTTTTACAAGTTACCTTGATATCCTATATTCTTTTGAAGGAGAGTGAAGAAGAGCTTTATTCCTCATGCCGGCAACTTCGGAAACGCCAGGAGGAGCTGAACAACCAGCTGTTCCTTTATGACACCCACATGAATGTAAGGAATCCTAACAGAGATGCTATTTTGAAGGAATTCAATGTGAATGAGCACAAACTGCAGATCTATCAAGAGACTTGCAACCGCAGGTGAGTTCTGCCTTCCAAGACAGCTCTATCTAGGCAGGATTTATGGTAAGGACACCTCAGATATATCAAAAGGAGCAGCTAAAGGGTGGTGAGGGTAGAATGAGCCCATCTGAAGCGAGGAAGGGCTGTGCAGAAGCCAGGCTGGGCCTCAAACCACTAGAGGCCAGCAGAAGCTGAGGAATGTCTGCTCAGTGACATCTCAGTTGCAGTGATCACAGTGACACATGTAATCCTGGGAGGTTTTATATCCCTGTCTTCTGCTTTCCAGGAGCAAAGCCTGGGAGTGTATACAGACATAAATAAACCTCTTCACTCCTTCTACACTATCAAAGTTATGTCCCTGGAAATGTCATGCACATATCAGATATGTGGGAACAGATACACAAACCACAAAAGATAAAAGCAGTACTGAGTTGTAACAGCACAGCATTGTCAGTTCAGTGTCAGTTCATTACCCAGAGTTAGGGGAAGGCTCCTTCTCCTTTGCTGCTGCCTTTGGGCTGGGTGTGAGGGAGGCAGTGAGAGGCTTCAGGCACCAGGAGGAAGTTTTGAGTAGATCTCAAGACTTCAAGTATTCTTACCCTTATTTTGTGTGTGCTGAACAGCTGCATGAATCACTGGTTTACTCCTAGTTATTGAGGGGAAAAGAATTGCAGTGCTTGTTACTGGTATGGTATCCAAGTACATTGAACTTGGTGGGCTGTTTTCCTCTGAGATATTCCTAGGAGGCTTGACTTTTTCCCTTTCTTTTCCCTTAAGATTAAAGGAGAAGAAAGTCAGTAACAGCAAATTCTACTCTTAGAGCCCATCATTTTTTGATGTGTGCTTTATGGTGCAGTTGAGGAAGAGATGGATTTATCCTGGTCATCCTGCTCAAGGACGGGCTCATCAGACGGAATGACTGGAAGAAGAGGAGGAAGAGGAAATACAGATTTCCTTAATAATTCCTTCTTATAAGAAAAACTGTTTTAATTCCTAATAATTTATGTTCTGTACAAAGCATACCCTCTGTGCAGTCCAGAGCTTCTGTGTATTCAAGACTTTTAAAACTTGAGGATAGACCTCACTTCTCATTATCAATAGCTGAAGTACAAGTATAAATCATCTCCTGTATTTGTGTACACAGGCTGTAGATAAGACAGTCACAATAATTTGCATGCATGGAATCACACCACTTTAACAACCTGGCTCCTCAAGATTAACTAGTAGTGAGTTTTAATTTATTAAATGCTGTGAAAGCACTTCTACACCAGCATTGTCACGTCATGTATGTTACAGTCCTCCAGACAGCAGATTGTGCTTGTGATACTGTATAAAACGTTTTGGGCAGCTGATAGTATTGTGTCTTATTAAAAGTTTTCTGTTACATTTTTGAGAAGAAGATAATATGTTAATTTTCTTGAAAGCAAATACCCTCTGTGGCTGCAGTTGTGTTTTTTCTGTTGAACTCTCTTTAAAGGTTTAAGAAAGGAGCAATGTGTGAACCTCTATTCATAGCCCCTGTGAACTTCTGTTCACAGCCTCAGGGCACTGGAAGGAAAAGTTTTAAGATATGCAGTTGGAGATATCTGTTTGTTTGCAGAAAGGGAAGGTATTTAAAATTCTGAGAAGCACTTACTTTTGTACAGTATCATTTCTGCAAATCCTTTCAGCTGCTAATGTGCTTAGAAATGAATTTTTAAATGAACTGTCAATTTTGAATCTTGCAATCCTACTTAGACGATAGTCAAATGATAGTGTTCTGTAAATGTAGACCATTTTCCCAGAATGTAACTAATCTAAGAATGATGGTGTGCACAAATATAGAGGTACATCGTTCTGGTGCCTTTAATCAGATCAAGAACATGGAGCTGCAGATGAGAATATTTGTTAGATTAGCAAGTGTATTTTCCTGCCAGAGCAGAACTAAAGTCCTTCGATAGAATATTTAACAGCAGTTGTCATAATTTGTGTATGTGTTGGTCCTTTGTGCCAGTGCTGTGTTATCATCAAATTCCTAGGTGCCTTCTCTCTACATGGGTGGAGTTCTGCTATCTATAGTCCCAATTTTAACTTTCAAATGTGTGCAGAGGAGTTTAGTTTTCGGAGTGCCTGAGGCACGAAATGCTGCTTACACAATGCTGTACTTGTGATCACAGAGGGCTCGCACGGATTTGGGATTCATGGCCTGATGCAGCTGCCTCAGCAATTTTCAATTTCTCTTGCTCCCCATGCTGTGACTTCTGTTGTTTCAAGAGGCACTTAATTGATGCCATTGTGCACTCACAGATGATGGTTTGAGGAACTCCCTGGAGGTTTTAGCTATTCTGTAAAGACAGTCTTGTCTCAGAGATGAAAGTGTTCTAATAGTGTATCCCACAATGGGGTGGCTTCTGTAAATTTTTTATTATAAAGAAATTAATTACTAATCACCCAGCTGAAAATCAGAGAAAAGTTAAAGGCAATTCTCTGCTTTTCATCCTCCTGCCTGAAATCTCTTCAGTACCTAATTGTGATTGATCTGTTCAAGGATTTGATAGGTGCAAACCCCTCTCAAACAAAGAAAAAAAGTCATATCAACTGTGCATTTGGGAGGTGGAGCTGTAACCTAGACTGCTGTATTAAGCTGGGTTTATCTGGTCCAAGTCTGGTGAGGTGATCCAGTGGCTCTGCCTCGAGGGGGGCCACCTCTGGTGTGAATGTGTTCTGCAGTGTGTTCCAGGATGTGGTAAGTTTGCCATAGGATCAGTCCCTGTGCTATATATTTCACTCAACTCAAATTCCCTTTTAATGTTGTGAGAATGCTATGTTTTCAGTGTGGACCAGACAGGGTGGCCCAAAGCCTTGTCTGGAAGGCTCTGAGGTTGCTGCTGTAGGACAGGATTCACAGACAGCTGGGTTTGGACTGATCACAAAAAACTGGAGATGTTAGGGCTTAGGGAGCTCAAACCTAGAGATCGAGGCTGTTGCTGTGGGGAAGTTTTTGTTCTGTTTGTGAGGATTTGTTTTTAAGCTCAGTTCCAGAGCAGACACAACCAAACTGTCCATTTATCCTGGCTCCTTTCACCGGTGTGTGTGTTCCTGACACAGGACAGCCACTGTGATGGACACACGAGTTCTTTGTGCAGCTCTTGTGCAAATGTTTAAGAATTAGCACATTTTGTATTCCTTTGAAAAGTCCTGTGCACATTCTCCCCACATGCAGGATGTCAGAAGTTGTAAGAGGCACTTCTTCAGTATTTATGAAAATGCATTTTGTTTTACAGTAAGACTTTTCCCCAGAGTATGATGTTACACTGTGTGCAGAATGAAAATACAGCAGTGACTGTTCAGCTGACTTGCAAGTGGTGGGCAAGGCTGTGTTCTAACTCTTCTCTTGGTTCTTGCATTTTTTTTTTAAACTCCAAGACCTCAGTTCTTTGTTGGGGCAGACTCTGTAGCAACTTTTTCACAGTTGCAACTGTTTGAATATGAAAGGTTTGAATGTGTGTGCTAATTTTTTAATCCAGGAGGAAAAACATTTATAAATTTTTGAAGTTAACAATTGTTAAATTGTTATATTCTTATAGAAACTGTTTTAAATCATCGAAATAACTTATTTTAATAAAAAATATTTGGTATGTCAGCAGTGATGTGGATGATTACAAATGCTTCTTTGTTTAAGCATTGCTTGTTGAATTTCATTAATTTTGCCAGTCATTTGAAGCAGTGTTGGTGGTGTGTTATGGTGTGCTCTGCTAGAGGATGGAAGAAGGGCATTTCTGTGTTTTTAAGATGAAGTGATTTAAGGATTGTTTCCATAGACATGGTTATTGCTGCACTTCACCTGGCTCCAAACACACAAGGCAGAAGGAAAAGGTCAAAGATTGGGTTTAACTCGTGACTCCAAACCGACCTTTTTCAGTGGGAGGCAGATACAAACTTCAGCCCTGGTGAGAATCAGATTTGTCTGAGCAAGACAAAGACTGAGTTTGTGGTAATTTGGAAGAACAATAATCTTGCTGTTTACTACAGAATTTTATCAGAACACTTTTTGCCTGTGAGGTTGCATGGTCAGAAGTATTGCTGGGTGAATGCGCTCTGTCTTTATTTTTTTAATTTGTTGGGAGTCCTGGAAACAAAATTTTTCTCAATCTTTTGATAAAAATTTTATGTTTATTGAACATGAGTCAATATGAGGTGTCTGCAGCCTAATTCTTCTAGAAGGTCATTAGGTATTGGTATGCATGAGTTCTGCAGTCCAAAAAACTGCTACATTTAGGTATTTTGTTGCCTGTATTCTCACTTTTCCCCACTAATGTATCTGTCTATTTCCCTGTAGAAAGCACTTTGTCAGTTTTGCAGTTCTCTAACCTCGGAGATGGTAAGGTGGGGTGAGCTGTGTACGTGCCATTACCTTTGAGTTCTCCAAACCAGTTGTAGAAATCTGAGTGCAGTGTGGAAGCTGAAGTGCAGTGGATTCTGCTGTAGTCGTGTGTCGGCACGTCTAAGTGCAGTCCAACTAGTTGGCTTTGTTCCAGACTGAAATTCCATTTGTATCATGAGAAACAGAAGTTAAAAATAGTGAAAATTAACCTTCACAATCAGTCCAGAGATGAATTTATCTTCTGTTCCATAATAGTATTTATAAACATGCCAAGCTATTAGTTTTAAAAGAATTTAAATTAAATTAAAAGTAGTTTAATTCATTGCTGGTCTACATTCTTAGCTGTTCCAGCAAAACAGGGAATTGTGAGCTTGACTAAAATAAAGCAGAAGTAGTTCTCTTAACTCTTGTGTACTGCTGAAATTGCAATTTAATCCCCAGCTCTTTTACAATATGTGTAAATTATCAGTGTTCAGGACACTTTTCTCTGAAGATCACATAATGAATTATTAAATATGGTACTATATTTGGGAAGGTATGTGGAAATCAGTAATAAATAGAAACAAATGGGTTGGGTCCCTTAGGAGAAGGCCCTGTAAAAATCTGGTTTAATTAAACATCTAAAATAAATATATTTAAATTCACATGAGAAGGATAAGTTGTTCTGAATATTTGGCAAATTGGTGCCTTGGCATGATGTGTCTGTGAGGTTAAGCAGCTGATTTAAACTATTCACTTTAAACATCAGCATCATTCTTTATATTGAGGCACCTATCAACTGTTCAGTAATTTTGAGGACAAGGAAAAATTGAATCTGACCTATATTTTCATTCTGCTTTTTCAGTTTTTAGATGCATTTGTGGTAATTCAGTTTCAGGAAAACAGGTAATAAATTAAAATTTGAAAACAGACATAACATTGAATTAATTACCTTAATTTACTCAGCTATTTGTGCAAGGGAAATAATAAAAAACAGGAAGAAGGAGAGAGAATTCTCATTGTAAAATGCTTCAGATAGAGCAGCTGTGACTGTCTTTACACAGATGTCACTTTCAAGCAATTTTAGAGCAATCTCCTTAAACCACAGATTGCCTGTGTTCCTTTTGGAAAGAGTAAGTGTATCCTTCACCTCTGCTGTAGTCAGGACTTTGGTTTTTTGACTAGATGGAGCTAATTAAGTAGGGAATTAATGACTATACAGTGCACTGGTGACGGCTCTGGGGTTGTGCGGTGTCCCCCACATTTAGTCCCCTGTGCTGGAGCACAGTCCTGGGCCATTAGGACAAAACAGTGCCTCTGCTCTGTTATCAGTGAGTTCTGTCCTTGACTCCACACAGATGAAAAGGTTCATGTGCTGAGCTCAGCTGCTGCAGGAGTTTTGGTGTTTGGGGGTTGTTTTGTCCTCTCGGAGCTCCCGCTGCTGCTGGACCTCAAAAGCTGCCCAGAGCTTGAACCTCAGCTGGTATGGACAGCACGGATTTAGGATTCATGGCTTAAGGACCCTTTCATAGATTTCTTTCACTGACTCCACCGTTGAGATAATTATAAATAGCAGTAGCTGAGTTTTGCTAAAAGATTACAAATAGCAGAGGATGCTCCTGTGGGAGCTCTGTAGTTGGGCTCCGTATCTTAAAAACATTTTTTTTAACAAGATTTACCATGAAATACTGGCGCTGTTTCTGTGTAACAGGCTTGTGCAATTTCTTGTACATTTTGGTTTTGTCTTCTGCTGGCATTAAAAATTTTTAATCTATTTCTGATAACATTGTGTCAAAGCCAGAGAACTTGAAGGGAAAAACAACAAAGTGGTTTGTACTGGAAAACACAGGGCTGTTGGAAAGGGAGCATCGGGCCAGTGCTTTCATGAGGTCACGTCTGTCTTTCTTCTGTTTTACTAAAAAGAAGGTTTCTTCTTTCCGCAGATGATGGCGTATATTAATGACTGCTGGAGAGTGGCCCTTGTGCCATCAGTGCTCAGCTGGGGGCACATAAGCCCTTTATAACAGAGTGCAACACTCCTGCTACCCAAACAGCTTATTCGCTATCAGAGAGAGAAAAAAGTGAGTTCTCTCTTGAGCTGTCCCTCAGGCTAAGTATTACATTTAGTTTCTTTCATGGTGTGCTTACTGGTGGGGGAATGAAAGAGGAAAGTCATATTTCAAGTGTAAAAATACAAAATGTTGTCAATAGTATGTGTTGGGTTTTTTTAAAGTAAACTTCTCATGAAGAGAACTCAACAGTCAAAAAATAACGCTGTCTTCAGTCACCATGAACTACAAAAATTTCCATCTTCTAAGCAGGGGTGGCAGTGGACTTGTAGCTTGGTTCCTCTATTTCAGCCCTCTTGTTTTCTGAGAATCCTTTAAGAGTGCAGTGGAACTGCTGTCTGCCTCTTCCTCTTCACTTCCCCATTTCAATCACAGCGGAGCTTAACAGAACTGAAGTAACTGGAAGTTATAATTCACTTGAGATCAGTGTAGTTTCAGCTTTTAAAATTGAAAGATTAAAGAGAAGTTTGAAGTTCTTGAAGGATTCTGCTTTTAACATGGGGTACAGAAAATATAATGCTAATGGGTTAAGGGAAAACAACTTTGTGTTTAACATTTGAGGTGAAGTTTCTCAGTTTCTCTTTCTATATTAAATTGACAGAGGGCATTGATTGGGACAGCAGTGACCTGTACTTAACAAGGTGTTACTTTTTATTCTTAAAATTCCACAAAGTTATGGTTTTCCTTGTAGCAAATGTTCATCTTCGTACTACAAAGCTGACATTCTATTCAGATTATGTCAGGTGTTAAATACTATTAAAGGCTAAAACTGTTTTATAAACAGTGGAATGGGAATGCAATCACTTACCAAATGCCTTTGATGAATTATTTGTTTAACCATTCAATAATGCTGGGAAAAATCACAGGTTTTATTTATGAATGCACTTCAGCTAGCTCATTCATTTTAAACAGGCATATTTTACTGTTAGAAAAATCTACAAGTCTGTGGTGCTTCAAGCACTCTCCTGTAATTTAGATTAACCATGGTGCATTTTCCAGGAATGTCATTAGATATCACAGAGTTTACTAAGAAAAGCATATAAGAATGTATTCATGTAAAAAACCCCACTTGTTTATTGTCTAGCAGTTTATCAGTTAATCTTGGTTAGGTATATATACATCCAAGCTGGAAAGCAGAATTGGGTTTTGGAATGTGATCAAAGAGTAAGTTTATTCTCCTCTGGATCATGTAGCACAAATGCTTTAGGAATAAAGGGCAGGGATCAAGAGTATAATCCCATCAAGGAGGAAGAGGCAGCCTAGGGACATTTGTTCCATTCACTGTATTGTGCTGTTGTACCTGAGAATAAAATGTTTGCAGTAATACTCAGCTTCATCTTGTTAGTGATCTGATCAATTTTACTTTGAAGAGAAACTATATAAAAAAATTACACCTCTTTACTCAGCAGTTCCATTCCTTGGGGATAAAACTGTTATTTACCTGAATCACAAAAATAGGTATTTTTAAAAAATCTTTTTATTACCTGTCTGTCAAAACCAAGAGTAGGCAGAGAACATAATGAAATTCTGTCCTCAACATTTCATCTTTTACAGTGAAAATGCAGATGGAAACCATGAGACGACCACAGCAATCAGCACCAAAAGCATTCCTCCATCCCTAACAAGATGCATAAGGGTGTAATTTCTTGGCTTTGGTCCACATCCCCGGGATCTAAACCACTCCACCACTTCATCCAGGCTGTACTGCTGGGGCTCATAGCCCAGCTCCTTCCTGGCCTTCTCCATGCTGAAATAATGTGTGACACCCGTTTTGTAAACCTCCGTGCGAGTGAGGAGGGGCTGGAAATTATAAATGCGTCCTACAAGAAAATGAACTATTTCAGTAAGGAATGCAAAGAAATAGACAAGGGAGAGAGGAAGGCGCCGGGTTGGGAATTTGTAACCCAAACCTTCCACCAGTGGTCGGAAAAACTCAAAGTTATTTACAGGCCTGCCATCTGAAATAAAATAGGCCTGGCCTGCAGCGATGTGCTGCTTGCTGGCTGTGAGGGCCTCGGAGGCAAGGACGTGAGCCTGCACCAGGTTGTCCACGTGTACAAATTCTACCAAACTCAGAGGATCTCCATACACAAATTTAAACAGTCCCCTTTCGACGTAGCTGACTATTCTTGGCAGGTGTCTCTGTTCCCCAGGCCCGTAGATCCCTGCTGGGCGGAGGGCACAGGTCCTTAGGACGCCTCTCCCATTTCCAAGCTCAGCGCCGTTTGCCTCCAGCACCTTCACTTCAGCTACAGATTTCGTTCGGGAGTAGTGATCAGGGTGAAGGTGAAGAGGTAGGTAAGGCAGAGATTCGTCCCCATTTTCTATGATCTGGCCTCCAAATACCACGTTGTAGGTACTTGTATAAACCAGACTCGACACTCCCCTGCTCTTGCAGGCCTGGATGACATTTTCTGTTCCTTTCACGTTAACATCTTCTATGAGTTTTCGGTTCAGCTGCTCCCTGCCAGACATTCCATAGGAAGCGATATGGAAGACGCAGATTACATCTCTGAGAGCTTCTTCCACTTCAGACAGGCAACAGATATCCCCCTGCATGAACTTTATTCCCTCTGGCACAGTTTGAAGTGGCTTCACGACATCAAAGAGAATCACATCAACTCCCTTTTGATATATGGCACAACCTAAACTGAAACGTGACAGAAACCGTATGTTAGGATACAGCACAATGGTGCATGAAACATTTCACCTGGAAGGGAGGGAAGGCTGTTAACTGTTCTAATGCTGATTGTTTTTCTGATGCGAGTCTTTTAAATATCCAGCCATCTACTACGGGGTCGATTCAGCTGTGATACTTTAGGTACTGAACTAATTTCTCACACTCCATCAATACTTGGAGAAAAAAAGAAAAATGAGGCAGAACTGCTGTAAATGAAAATTCTGAGGAGAAGTAACTGAATTTCTGTCCCCTTCTGAGCAGCAAAAGCAAACCTTTCAGATGTCAAGCTACCACCAAATATTTATAAAAGTCTTGTTTTATCTTACTACTCTTGTGTCATCCCAATTCTGTCAGAACAGGTGCGTCTTTGCCATTGTGTTTAAAATTTACAGAGGAGTGGGAGAGATGCTTCTACGCTGGTATGAATACTTTGCCACATCTCTGTATTTTACTGCAAGTCACAGGTTTTGACACAAAGTATAACTCTGGTGTTTCTCTCCCCCTTTCCTACAACTGTTATATGTCTATTGTGCTTTAGGGGATGAAAGTGGAGGAAAAAGCCAAGCACAAGTCAGATAGGCATCTTCCGAGATTTCTTCTTTTTCCTTCCCCTGACTTGACATTTACTTTCTGGTCCTGACTGTGATCTCTCTGCCCTCTGTAAGCAGTTACAGTCTAGGGCTGAAAATAGGATTTTTTATTTGCATGGCCTGCAGAGCCAGCTACATTAAGGGGAAATGGATTTAACTGTAATATGTACCTTATTAACAGCTCTAATCCTAAACCATCAGTGTTCATGAAAATAAATATATTCTTGAGAGTTCAGCTGGAGTACTCAATCTCTAGAGCTAAGCACATGTAACTATTTGCAGGTCAAAGGAAAAATGCGTGTACAAGAGTAGGCTTGTCCTTCAGAGCAGGCTGGTGACGGTGATCTAACCCTCCCTACGGAGGTGACCACACAGGTAAATGTCTGCAAGGCATTGGATGCCTGACATTTGGAAACAGGATAGCAGAGCTACTTACAACATCTGGAAACAGAACAACACGTTTGTTTAAAACTGAGACCCCGGATGGACCGGCAGGTGGGGTGAACTGGATCAGGTGTCTCAGGCCCACAGGCTTCCCTTTTACAGATGGCTCTGCTGCCTCCCCAGCAGCAATCTCTTCCATTTATTCCTGTATGTAACCACTATTCAATGCACTAACCGGAAGCCAAAATAACCCCCTCCTCCAGTAATGAGGACTCTTTCCTTGGCAGCGTTTCCTGCTTCCATCCTCTCCTTTGGCACTATGCGCTGGAATTGACCTACAAAACACATCGCAAACACACACATTAAAATCAACCCGCGTTTTAGTACCAGCCGCACATTCCCGTAGTTATTAATTGACGCTGTTCATGCTTTAATTGAAGCCCGTCCTTTCCCCACCCGCCAGGCGAGGCAGAGGGCGATTCAGGGCCGGGGTTGCTCCAGAATGAGGCTCCTCCCGGAGGAGAGAGCTCTGCAGCGGGGCTGTGTCACGCCCCGGGCCCGGGGACCCCCGGTACCTTCCGTGCCGATGCCGTCTCTCCTGCCCCGGGAGCCGGGCCCTTCCCGGGGCGGTGCCGGATCCGGGAAATGGAGCGGCCGGGGCGGGGGCCGAGCCCGAGATGGCGGCGGGGCCGCGGCGGGGCCCGGGAGGCTCGACCTTGGTTGTGTGGCTTCGTGTGCCGGGAAGGGGCTGCTTGTCCCCTTCTCTCAGAGCCTGAGGCGCTTTGGAATGGGGGCTCGCGGGTTGCGGCTGAAATCGGAGCCTTTTCCGGCCGCGTCCCGGTGTTCGCACCGGAGCCCAGCGCTGGTGCTGCCCTTGGGTCGGGGCAACCCCGGGATCCGTCCGGGCTGGGGACGAACCGATGGAGCAGCCCCGGGAGAAGGGCCTGGGGGTGCTGGGGGCTGGACACGACCCTGCCCAGAACGCCCCGTGCCCTGGGCTGACCCCACATGGTGGACAGCAGGTCCGGGGGGATTCTGCCCCTCTGCCCCACCTGCAGAGCTGCCTCCAGTGAGAGAATCGGGACTGGTCAGCCTGGGAAAGGCAAGCTTCCCTGTGGCCTCATTGCAGCCTGAAGGGAACTTACAGGAAGGATGGGGCAAGACTGTTTGCAAGGAGATGTAGTGACAGGACAAGGGGATATCACTTCGGACTAAAAGAGAGCAGGGTTAGATTGATTAATAAGAAAAAATTCTTCCCTGTAAGGGCAGTGAGGCCCTGGCACAGGTTGTCCAGAGAAGCTGGGGATGCCCCATCCCTGCAAATGTTCCAGGCTATGGATGAGACTTGGAGCTACCTGGCACGGTGGAAGGTGTCCCTGCCCATGGCAGGTGATTGGAACTACAGGATCTTCGAGGTCCCTTCCAACCCAAACAATTCTGTGATTACCTCAGAGGGTGCCTGCAAGTGTCGTCTCAGGGGTGTGAGACACTGCAGAGGTCTGGGAAACTTAAGAGAGGCTGAGGAGCCCTTCAGCCCTGGGCACTTTGAGTGGACGGGGGAGTTCCTGGCCCTGCTGCTGACATTTCTTCATGGGAAGTGTTGTCAAGGATTGGAAGGGGCTGCCCAGGGTGGTGGTGGAGTCATGAACCCTGGAGGTGTTCAAGAAACAGCTGGCCACGGCAGTGCTATGGGTTAGTTGGCAAGGTGGGGTTTGGTGAAAGGTTGGATTCACTGATCCTGGAGGTCTTTTCCAGCCTTAAAGATTCTGTGATTCCATGCTGCTATGAAGCTACCACAGCTGCCTTCAAATGTCTCACCATGTCTGGGAGAGCTGCTCCCTCACAGCATCTCCGTGGATGAAGGTGGCTGTCCCACATCCCGCTGCATTTGTCGTGAGCCTGAAGCACGGAACACACGAGAGTCTGCTGTGCCCCGTGCAGAGGTTGGGACGCTTTTGGCAGTGGGAAAACACCTCACAGCACTGACTGTCTGCAGCAGAATTGCTCCTGAGTTAAGCATCAGCAATTCCAGCTGTCTGCGAGGGAGAGCTGTAATAGGAAAACAATGAAGAATTACACTATCAGAGTCTGGCTTGTGGTATTTTCCATTTTCATTTGCAGAACTGAGTCACTTGGGGAATGTCAGAAAGTGGATTCAGTGTCAAAACTACTTAAAACCCCTCAAGTTTCTGTTTTGCAAAACCTTGACAGAAGTAGACACAGTATGCTGTGCTGTGTTGTATTTTTGATCGATGGCTGGCAAGAGTTAGAACTAAACAGATTCTAGGGATTCTGTAAGTACTAAAGATTTTTTTTTTAAGCAGTGATTTCTTGCTGTTGAACCTCTGGGACTCTTAAATAGCAATTTCAAGATGGTGCTGGTGCTGTACCTGGCTATGCAGAGCTGCTGCACCAGTGGAGATGTGCGGAGTGTCTGGCTTGGAGGGCATCCCTCCATCATCTCTGATTTCCCTGTCTCCTGTCTGCATGGCAGGAGAGTGGGTTTGAATCAGCCTTGAAGCATCCCCTAAGATATCATGCAGACATATAATCAATGATGTGTTCACAGAGGTAGGAGAATTCTAGCTCACAAGCAGAAAAATCACTTAAATCATTTAGTATTCCTAAATACTAAATACAAGGATTCTGTATGGCTGCATAGGCCTTCTAGATTTATGCGTAATCTTGATGAAGACTTTGAGGATATTTTCCCAAGTGTTTAATCACCTGCAAAGTCCAAAAGAGTCCTGAGGTTTCCCTGAGATCTGTGGACACAAAGTGGTTTTTTTTTTACCTCTGAGGAGCCTCTTTCAGGTTGTGGTGGTTGGTGTCTGTCTTTGGATCAAACAGGTTGTGTTTGTCTGGAATATTGCAGGATCACAGAGTAGCTGAGGTTGGAAGGATATTGCCCTGTTGAACCCCGTGCACAGAGCAGGTTCAGCCAGAGGGGTTACAGGGTCTGTGTTGGTGTTGAATATCTCCAGGCAAACTGAAACTCCACCTTCAGCCACTTTCTCCTCGTAGCTCGTAGAGATTTGTGCTGTCTGACCCTGCACTGCATGTTGTGTGTGTAAATATCTCTATTTGAACAGGCAGCTGTTACCCTCAGGATGGCATTTGTCCTCTGGACTTTGTGATGTGTCCACGCAGGACAATCTGCAGGGTTGAGACCTCTCTCTGTAGCTTCTGCTTTATCTTGCTCTCTGCCTGGTACGTCATCTACAGTGAGAGCATTGTTTCAGGTTATCTCATAATTATCAATATTATGAATACAATAAGGCTGTAGTTTAGATACTGCAAAGATTTTGCTCTTGAACCACTATCAGTTTTATTTCTTTTTGTAGCAAACTGTCCTTTTTGGCTTCAAAGAACAGTGAGGAACATTCACTCCTTCAGAATGGTGACATCTTTGAAAGCTGTGGGTAAATATTGTCCTCATTTTACATTGACAGATTTGATGTTAAGACTTGACACTCTCAGATCTCAGTTTTGCACAGCCCATTTGTTAATGCTTTTTCATTTCCTCTGAGACTCTGCTTTTCCTAAGATTTTATGGACTTTCTGAATGTGTCATAAGTTCTCTTTTGCCATCAAACAAATGGACTTCCAGTTTTGCTTTATATACAATAGAATGTTAGCCCTGAGATTGTGTCTTTCTTTTAAAAAGTATGTAAACCCTTCTTTTTCCTTTAAAGAAACAGGCATTTTGGAGCATGCCTTGCATGTATCCCAGCATGCAGAGAATGAGACTGTGCTGCAGTCACCTGGGGAGATTGCATGGATAGGGCAAGATGTGCCAGGATAGAAGGATTTGCAGTGTAAGTGGGAGTTATCTGCCACAGCCTGAGTTGCAATAAACTTGAAATGGGTTGCAAAGGAATCCTTAAATCAGCTAAATAAGCAGCTGCTGTAAAAGTGCAAGTTAGAAAGAATGAGCAATGCAATAATTAATTATTCTTTCATAGTGTGTTAGTTCATCTGGTTCCCTTTGCAATTTAAAATACTTAGCTAGTAAAATTATTTGTGTAATCAAAACACAAATCGTGCCAACAGTACTATTTCAGGAAGCAGGGCAATATTTCATCTGGGGAAATAAACCTTAGCTTACTCTTTTCTTGTTATTTGATTGATTTCTTTTAGATATTACTTAATTGTGCCTTTTTTTTTTCATTGAACAAGGCAATGAGAGAAGAGAACAAGATTTAAAACTAGGTCAGAACCAACCATGTTTATGGCCTTACTGAAATATGTAAACCCCATTGGTTAAAATTGTACTAAAGAGGTGAAAACAAAATCTACATTTTGAATGGAATTAGAATGGTAATGTTCAAAATTAGAATCAAACATTTAATCTAGACTAGCGTGGAATATTTTTTCAAGGAGGACGGTGTTATGGATAAAAGCAATAGTCTGAGTTTTACTCTTGGCTCTGGCAGAGGTTTCCTGAGTGACCTTCAGAAAATCAATCTCTGTTCTGTGACAAAGGTGTCGTTGCACTTCCTCCCTGCCCCATGTTGTGGTCGTGCTGGTTTCATTTGTGTTTCTGATGCTCAAATGGGAACTGCAGTGAAAATATTAATAAACTGGGAAATCAACTGTATGGGGCTAAAAGAGTTTAGGGACATATGCAAGGTACACCCTTTGAAAATGTAAGCACTGCCTTCTCCTTAGGACACCTGTTGGCTGCACAGTGTTGCTTGTGGAAGCGTCATACGTGTGGTAATGTGGAGATCACAATCCAGACTGCTTCTGGTAGCCTTTTCCTGTGAGTTCCAATAATGGAAAAACTTAGCCTAGCTTTTCCACATTGGGAAAGGAAAAGGATTTCAGTATTGATTGTATTTCCTGCTTAGTGAACACCATTCACTGAATCGTTCATCCGAGCAGTTGCTTATAGCATTTTCCTAATCTAATTCTTCTGTGTTCTCTCACTTTGAAAGATATGACATTACAAACATTTCTAGTCCTGACCAGAAGGAGGTACAGGGAGTAGTGGATTCCTTATCAAAGTAGGAATTCACAAAATGGAAGGCAGGCTTTACTCAGCAGTCTTGTAAAGGGTCAGACTGTTTGCAGAGAATTTTGAGGTCCTCAGGTGAAGGAAGAATTTTGGTATATGTTGCAATGAAGACACGTGGCCTTTGATGTATGATTTTTACCATGCTGTCAAGTAAGAAATCTCCATTTTAGTATAGTTTTGGGATCATCTGAAATGTGGGTGTGGATTTTGGGGTGAGTGTTAACCTGTAGCTAACAAGTTTCTTTCCGTACATGTGCAGAAGCAAGGTCCAGTGAAGAACTGATGGAGGGAGGGGGATGTGGTGCTGTCCCTGCTGACGGGGACCTGTCCCTCCTCGTTTGCTTGAGGCAGCTCAGGCAGGAGCCTTCCATCCCCTCCCTTGCCCAGGAGCAGCTCTGGCCTGGGGCGGGGGTGTGGGAGGGTGCAGTCAGCTCTGCAGGAAGCACGAACCACTCAAACTTTGGCTGTTTTCACCGCAATAAAACAGGAGGGGCGGAAATGCCAAGCAGTTGCCAGTCAGACCGGCTACTTCGAGTGTGATCTGGGTGATTCCTTCTGCAGCTGCACGTTCCGATGAGACGCGTGCCCTGAGAGAGGCTGCTGTCGTGCCGGGGTGCTGGTGCAGCACGGCTGTGCTGCTACGTTTGATGTCAAGGCTTGGTTAGCAACCAGGGGTTCCAGGCGGCCTGTGTGCGCTCTACTGGGTAAACAACAGGCTTGCACAGGGCTGCTTTCCTTCACACATCAGAACCACTTGGGCTCAGTAGTCGTGCCTTGGCTAACTTGCATTTTCTGGGTGGGTTGCACCGTGGTGAGCTTCAGTGCGTTAGTGATGAAAAATCGTTACTATAAAAGACACTGAAAATGCTTTGAATTCTTTTTGCAAAGATTCTTAAAAAATAAGCTTGATTCTGAGGTGTCCATTCAGCAGCAGGAGGTGGTGCATGCATTCTGTGAAGCCATCAGAAATTAACTTATTTTCCATTCTGCGGTGCTTCAAAAATGTAGATTATCTTATTTTCAAAAGTAGCAGTTTTGAAAATTTCCTTTATTTACCCTAAAGGGAAGGGAAGAGAGTTTGCATATTTTGGGATAAGTGAATGGTTGAGCACAGGACTGAGAATAACCTGTGTTCTCCCTTTTTACTTTGGTAACAAATTGCTGGCTGTGGCCTGCGTGTCTCTTTGTGTATCCTGCAGGGCACATCAATAACTCAGTTTTTGGACGGAGTATTTATTAATCTTCATAACCTCCATGTAGCTGAACAGAGCAGGGACTCAGCCACTCCTAAGCATTTCAGTCCAGGTGTCTGAAGTCAGTGTTTGCTCCTGTGATATTGATCTTAAGCTCCCTTAAGCCTCGTGTATTTTTTTTAAGTTGTAACTTGAGTTGATGTGTTACCTGATGTTCTGAGGTGCTGATATCTGTTTGCATAATGTGTTGCACAGGTATTAGTCCCTTACAGTATAAAGTGATGCTGTCCAATGTTATTGCAGCACCTTGGAAGGAAAAGCCAAATTTTAGCTCATCCTGTACCTTCACAAATAATTTCGATACTGCAGAGGAGGCACACAGGACTGCAGGGGCTCAAGGATGGAGACTCTTTGTACCCGAAAGGATTATATACTTTATAAGTTAGTATGTTAAGAAATGTCTTATGGAAACACTAGCAAAATAATATTGAAAATACTCTCACAGGTGTTTTTGCTCTCAGAGTAAGGGAGGACAGGTTTTGGAATGCAGTGCTGAATATCTTTGATTCTGTTACTTAAAGCAAGTCTTCTAAATTCCAATAGGCAGCTATTTCAGAAGGTAATTATATACTTATATTTCAGTAAGTGTCTGATTCAGTTTCAAGTGTGATTGATGTGCATCCAGGTGCTCTTCTTTACCACACTAATAGCAAGGAATGGCTTCTCTGTTGTAGTAATTTATAATTTAATTCAGCTATCCATAGGTTTACAGAAATCTTACCCTCTAGCAAAAGCAAGATGAGGTTGGTCTGTTAGGCATCATTGACACTAATAATTGAACAGCCAGTTGATGGTGCTACTTTGATCTTTTGGAAGGATCTAAGGGATCTTTCAGCTTCACAGGCAGCTAATCATGTGCTGTATATACCATTTGTAGAGCAAACTCAAGGCGAAATGTGTCCATTAATCTGTGTTTTGTACTGTGCTAATTTTCTGTGGGTGTGGAAGAAGTCTGCAGACAGTGGTGGTGAGGATGAGATGTGCCAGCCAGAACACCAGGGCCTGAATTGTTGTAGCATTTCTGTGGGTTTCTCAGTGGAAAATGTATTTGATGAGGTGGAAAAGGAGTGCATTTGCTGAGGAAATGTTATCCGTCTTTGCACTCCTGATGCTTTCATAATCCTGCTTCTGTGTTCAAGGTCTAGGCAGTGGTCTCTCATTTTCAGGCATGTAAAACTGCAAGAAAACAAAACAGACACTGGCTTAGAAAATTGTCACTAACATTTAGTTCTGTGATTACCTTGAGAACATTCCAAAAATTACATAATTTTGCAAATGAATGATTAGGTAAGAGTTTGAACATGCAAGTAGAGGAAAACAAACTCAAAAAAAAGTCAAAATCTCTTGCTTCAGCTCTGCTTAAATGGGATAACCTCCATAAGGCTTCCTTAAATGCACCTTGGTATTTACAAGAGCACCACATTCTTAAAAAATTTGTGATGCTGATTTATTCTGTTCCATGAAGCTAATGATTGTAGAATTCAGAATTCATAAGCATTTTATCATGGCCTGAGGTGTGACTGTATGTGGAGCTATTTCAGATTAAGAGGTTCTGACACAAACCTGAGTTTTCCTTTAAAAGGGGTTTGTTCTGAACCAAAAAATGTTAAGGTTCAAAGCACTTGGTCAAAACAAAATAAATCCAATAACTCTAAAACAGGGCAAAATTATAGAAGTTACAAAGATGAGATAGTTATAACATGCATTTTTCTTCTATTCCAAAGCCTTATTTGGACGTGTTTTATCCTGGAATGGTAACACGAGGAAGGTGTTCAAAGTGGGATCTATTCAACTGGGAGTGTGAGAGTGCTATAATTTACAGTAATTTACTGTAAGTTATTCTTACTCCTAATTTTAATTCCTCTTAGCAGAAGTTGTGGGCGCAGCATCTGGTTATAACTAATTTTGAATTTTTGCCACTTTTGAAGGAGAAGCAAGATCTGAATAACCAGGGAATGGAATTATCTGATTTTTTTCTTTGATTCTTAGGGTGAAACAATTCTGAATGAGCCTTGCATTTAAAGTGCTGCTTCAATATCTTTCAGAGAGTATCCAGCCCATGGAAACAGAATTTGTGCCAGTTGAAAACACTGGATTGATTCCAGTCATACATCAGCTTAATTCTTCATTCATCCTAGGAACATGGAAGAATCAAACATCAAACATATTATGGACAAACTGTATAAGCTGAAGTGTTCTTCTAGATGACTTAGAAGAACAACATGTTCTAGTAGCTGGCTTTCTTGAATAATGAAGGTTTCTCAAGTTGAATACGTAATCTTCAAGTTACCAAAAAAAAAAAAAATTGTACCAAAGAAAGCCTGATTTAGCAGTTGTCGTTTTAACACTTTCCAAGAGAAAACATTATCTAGTACAATTCTTTCCCCAAGTCTCTGACTTACATTGCCTGAGCTCCTTTCCCCTTTGAAAAATTACTCTGGGAAGGCCTGGGAAAGCAGTTTGAGTGGCCAGTGAGAACCCCTGCAGTGCCATATTGTTAAGGGCAAAGCCAACAGATTTCACCATTTGTGTTTCTCGTGTAGTTTTGGTCCTGGCTCCTTTCCCTACTGCCATAAATAAAGGTGATGCCTGCTAGGAACAGGCATCAACTCAAGCAGGCAGTTAATCACACTGAAACAGCACACACATTATTAGCTTATCAGGCAGAATCATCCCACCTCCTATGATGTTTTATCTGTTTATGAAGAAAATGCCTTCCATAAATGTAGTTGAGAAACCAAAGTGACTCAGAGTTTGGAAGTGTCAATAAGAATATATTATGCAGCCAAACTCCCTGTGTCTTGTTTGCAAATGGGTCACTCTGCTTTTGCCTTGTCAGGAAGGTTTTTGTCCATTATAGCCTTTCCATTGTGTCCTGAAGTTTATTAACTTGAAAAAATGTCAAAGTTGGGATGTCCCTTGTGAGAATAGGCTACAATAATTCCTCCCATTTTGGTTGGAAACTATTCCCCTTATTATCTCTGGTATGAAATGAAGCAGTCCAAGCAAGGCTGAACGAAGAGGCAGGGCTCCATCTCCTGCAGATTATACTTTAAAAAGGGATCTCAGTTAACATCTGCTGCCACCAAATCCAGACTTTATAGGTAGACTTGGTGCAATATTACATCATTAATGAGTTCCATAGTTCAGACTTCTTAATATTAGAATTATTAGATGGTTTGAATTACTTAATTTCTTTAACAAGTTGACTGCTTGGTGCTTCTGGCCATGATAGCTGAAGTGATTATCATGGACTGATATCTTGACATGAAGGTGTCATGGGTTACAAACTTTTAATTTACTATCTTCTTTTATGGAATAAATAGTGGAATCTTTAGTGTACATATTAAGGCTAAACTAAACATAGATATGTGAATACTACTGAGTATAGTTCACATGTAGTGGCTACAGCTTTAGTGCCTCATGCTGGAGGCTGCACAACAGCACTCTGAGAAAGGTTGTCAGAGTAATTCTTTTTTCCCCTGTGCATGTGCTCTGTGGCTGCATTTGCAGCCTTTGAGTTATGGCTGTTGTATTTCAGCTGCATTTTCTGAAGTCTCTGGGTGTTGGAGCTGTCCAATTTTGACTGTTTTAGAAGTTGAACTGTTCTGTTGCAGGTGAGGTACCAAGTGTAAACCTTTAACACCGTTCATGTAATTCTTCACGTTCCTTTACTATAAGTACTGATTTTACAAAAGCTTTCTGTGTTCTCTGGCATTTTAGAGATTACAAAAAGACTTATTTATAATAGCACAACACCCAAGTATGTGATGGCATTCAAAAGAATGGATGAAAATAATTGTTGCCACTTCTCTTTTCATTAGAAGTCTTTGTATTTTCCTCTTAATATTGTGGCTTGCATTCCTGTAAACTTGAACTGTCATGGATAATTTGTTGAATGTATTCCTGTTTGTGCAGGTGTGTACAATGCGGGGTTGTACTTTAGCCTCACGAGGTTGCAGTAGCTGTTTAACGTGCTCACAAAATTTCACAGAGTATGGAGTTCCAGTTTTAAAGATTCCTGTATTGCCAATTTCTGTCATGTGTCTGATGATCCTAAGGGTCTTTTCCAACCTAAATGATTCTGTGATTGTTAGCCCTTAAAAATACTCATCTGAGACTCAGCTTTGTACTTTTTCCATCTGTGAGATACCTCCTCTCTGACCTCTGTTGGTTAAATCCATGAGTTTTGCATGGAGCATCTGTTCTCAGAAGGAACTCAGTGGTTGGCAGGGTCCCACTCAGCTTCTTCTAACTGGACTTGGATTCAAGGAAGGTGTGTGAAAGGTAAACAGAAAAGGTAAGAGTGGGGTGCAAAGAATCCCTCCCAGAATTGTGAAACTGAGGCAGCGCTCAGGACTGAACCTGTAGCAGTTCTGCAAAACAGCATCCTGTAAAGAACCTCACCTGGATTAACATCTCAGTGCTGCTTTGTCCATAAATTCTAGCTCAATGTGCCTCTGCTGCAATGTTGGTACAGTTTGTGCCTCAGTGAAGATCTTGGATTTGAGACTTGTTCTGATGGCAAGTTGGTTCAAGTTCGAGCAATCCGTGCCTTCAACAAAAGAGCAGGAAGAGCCTCACATTCAGAATTTTTAAACCCCTGTCATTTTTAGAATTTAATTTATTTATTTTGAGTAACTGTGCTCGGATTTATCAGTGCTGAAATTTTGTTTCTGATAAAAGACATGAACCAAGTGAGGATGATAAGATCAGATAAAGCAGAAGGAGAAGACGATTATCTTGTGTGTAGGAAACACTCTGTGAATCACAACACTGAGGCCAGGCGTGTCATAGTTACCAATTGGCCATGGGCAAAATCTTCATACAATAACATTTTTATTCATGCTTTTGGCATCATTCCCGTGGATTAGTAATATCTTTTTTCCTTGGCCTTCTGTGTAAAAGCAGGTTTTTTCCACGTGTGTCTGCCCATTTACATATGTACATATGTGAACATTTCTGACACTTCTCTCTGACTCAGAGAAATGCTGACACCTTTCTGATGAGCCCACCTGCCCTTCCAGTCTCCACTGCCCACTCTGGATTTTCTCAGCTGGGCATCTCCCTACTTTTTCTCATTCTCCAGAGAAATTCTGTCTAAGCCTCTCCAGCACAATTCTCAGCTGACCTTTAGAGTGTGTTGTGATGTGTGTTGGGTTACTTGGTGGTGTGCTCCAAGAGCACTTCCCATCAGGATCATCACTCCAAGAGCACAGGACTGAGAGCCGTGATCCAGGAGTTCACAGCTGGGATTTTTGGACTAATTCATTGATGTGTTCTGTGGGAACAGTATTTCCATCTTGGTGCATTTAGGATATCTAAGTGCTTAAATATTCCTGAAGGAAAGGAGTGCCATTTAAAGAGGGATTGAGCCAGCATAGTTTTTCTTCAAAATACCTCTTTCTTCTCTGTTTTCTTTTGTAGAGTCTGATATTTAGAGGTATTTAATTCTTTCCCACTTTTCCAAGTGTAGTTGGGTGCCTCATTTCCATTTGCCATTTTGAGTACAACTGTGGGGGCAGAAGACTGATGGATGAACCAGTTATCAGCAGGTAAAGATAAGGAGGAAAAATAAGGATACAAACTTATTCCATCTAATTTTTTTGACTTTGAATTTTCCTAGTGAAGTTTGGCCCATATCTACTGATTTCTCTTGGTACTTCCTGTGCTCCAGTTTTAATGACTGCTTGGAAAACCCACTGCCTGTCTCTCTGGTAGAGTAATTGAATGCCTTTCTCTGGGACAACCTCTCCTTACTTTGCACATCTGATTTTCAAACTGCATTGTTTGTCAAATGTAATGGGAATGGACTCTTCTTTGTAACCAGTTATAAGGGTAAGAACTTTTAAACTTTAAACTTTTAAACGACATTGAAATTCTGATTTCATCAGCACAAGGATATATCTGATGTGATCTTTTACTTTATTTAAAAATAAAACCTCAGTTTAAGGGAAGAAAAAATTACTCCTAAGCTGGTACTTTTAAATCCTTTCTTCAGTCCATAAATTTGACTGTAGACTTAAATTGAAAAAGCAGAATATTTAACAAGTAACATAAAATCCCTAAGAATTGGAAATGCTCTCTGCTTTAAAATGTTAGAGCTCAGAAAACGGGAATCAAACCCACATGTGAGCTTATTATTGAACGTAATCGAGATCTAAAAGCCTCCTTGGATACTTGTGTGTATCCTTTTAAAGTTGATAGAAACTGTGTCATATATCTGAGAACTTTCCTAAGAGCAGGTGTGCGGAATAGCTGTTAGGCATGAACTATTTAATGATATTCCAGCTTGTTAGGATAGAACTCCTGTAACCTGCAACATCTTTATGTAGTTTCAGAACACTGTCAATGTGTTTACAGAAATTTTTGCCCCTCCGTTATGAGTACAAATGTGCTTCAGTGGTGAATAAAGTAGCTCCCTTCTGGTGGACATTTGCATCCCATGTTTCAGTTCAGTTCCTGGAGACATTTGTTCACTGCCGAGGTGCTGTCCTGACTTCCATCCCTACCAGAGAGAGAAAAAGGATGCCAGATCAGAGAGAATGGTTAAGAACTGTAAAGAGCTATTAATTTTAATAGTTGTGTTCTGAATCTGCCCGTGAATGTATCTCTAAATCTAAATATAAAAATCCCAGAAATCCCAGGGACAAGACACAGAACCTGTCTGCCATCTGACATTTTTGACAAGCTCTCCAGAATTAATCTGTCTAGGAGCTACTATGCTCAGCTTAATTATGGAAAGGCTGCATCTGTGTTCAAAGCTGTTGAGAGAGAAAGAAGAAAGTAAAAATGTCCACTAGGTTTGATGAACTACTTTCAGCTTGATGAATAAAGACAGATGGTTACTAGTTATTTTTCCTTAATGGATTTTGGAGCACCATTTGGTGGATGAGTTAATGTTATAGGTCCCAAATCTGCCTTTGAAGCTACGCCTGCCTAACCCTTAATGATTCTAGCAAAGTTTGCATGCCTCCAAGAGAGAGGTTTGCCCTGAGGCTGTCATATATATTGTTAAAAAGCAGTTTTGAAATTAAAAATCAAAGTGAAGTGATAATTTACAGTATTAATAAAACAAGTTATGAGTTCTGCACAGCTCAGGAAGGAATCCCTTACAAGGGATGATTATTTTGAAGCACCTGTGCAGACTTATCCCAATAGAATCTGTGCCTGTCTGGGAATGACCTCCACCTGGAGCTTGACAAGATTTCAAAACTTGGAGAAGTTCACTTTAAAGTTGCACTTGATAGCTGTGTCACCTGGAAAGTGAAATAAACAGTTGTATGGTGTAGGCTCATTTGCATGAATGGAGTATCATATCCCAAGTCCAGGTGGAGAAGGTCTTTAAGGCAGGCTTTAATTCTGCAGGTGTGCACCTTTAAAAACCTGGCTGTGAATATTTCTTCCCTTCACTTGCCTGCGAATATCTGTGTTTATTTTTAAGAACGTACAGAAGTGTCTGTGAGTTTGGGCTCTTGGGGAACATTTAGCCCTAATGGATCTCGGGACTGTCATTCAGCAACCTATTAAATCATCTGTATAGTTTTATGTGTGGATAGTCATAGTGGTTCTAATGGGATTAAATTTGCTTACATCGAAACAATTTTTGAGTCGGGGTTAAGGTTACTACATGATAAAAAATGTCTAAGGTGGACAATATAATAAAGGGAAGCAAAACAACAAAAAAATACATTGAATATACAGATTTTTCCATAGTTGGGGGATTGCCCAAAGAAAAAATACCATTTAACTAAAATGCTGCCTGTCACAGAACCATCAACCCACCCCCCCAGAGCCTGAAAGGCACCTTGAGAGGTTGTTTGTCCCCTGGTCCATGGCAGGATCATCTGTCACCAAGCCATTCCTGACAGAGCTGGTCTCGCTGGCAACATTGCAGCAGTTTACAAGCAGCACAAAAATGGCTGAAAAATGACAGGAATGGGAATGTCCTTCAGATCCCAGCACTGAAGGGGAAATCAGGGACGTCCGGTACGTAGCAAACACACATTCGGTCAAAACAATAATGTAAGTCATTGGTTATACACAGAGTGAGGCCACAAGTCCTCAACAGGAAAAATACATGGCTTCACCATTTGGAAGCGAGGGGCCTGTCCTTCAAGGGACAGAAAACAGAGTGCACTTGGGGCAGGTGATACTTTGTCATGGCTGATTGCTTAATGCTTTTTGAATCATCGCTCGTTTGTCATCTCATTTTGCTTTGGCTTTCATTTCAAAGACTGGCTGATGTAACTCTGAGGAAAATCTAAAAATAAGTGAATTCCACATATGAGAGGCAGAGATGTTTTTAAGACTGTGCAGATGGGAGGGGAGGCACGTGGCAGATGTGCATAGTTAATAACCCAAATGACAGTGGGGAGATGCTACCACCTGTTTTCTTTCATCACCTCCATGGTCAAAGCTCAGTCATGTTCTGGGGCTCTGAGTTGTATGTGATTTATTTTTAATGTTGTCACTGTCTACAGTGAATGACAAGTTGTATTGTAACAGTTTCTCAGTTTATCTACACATGCTTTAATCAGACTTTTGATTACTGTGTTTGCCTAATTTTCTGGTTTACCTCTATATTTACATTGCTATTTTTGAATTTAACTACACCAAAAATTATGTGACTTTTGCATAGATAATATCTAAATATTTGAAAACATTTCGTGGTCTAATACTAACATGTATGGAAAAGGTTGGATGTAAACCAGATGTTTCTCCAACTTGCCAGTGTTCGAAGACACGTAGGAGGAAAAGTTACAGAAAGACGATGCAGAAGTGTATTTTTTATCTGATGTAGATATTGTTGATACGACTTGTGGTTAGGGGAAAGCCTCTAGAAGTAAGGCAGGCAACACAGCAGTTGCATTTCAGGAAGCACCTGCAAAGAAACGAGCAGGCTGTGGGCTACAGAAGTGTGGAAATCCTTTGTGTTTTGAGCACAGAGATGCTGCCATTAATTTCAGAGGCAAAGCTGCAGAAAAAGGCAAGGGAATAGGGAGATATAATAAAAATCTAGTTGGAAAAAACAAACTAATCTTCCAGTTCAGAGTACAGCGTATATCTTTATTTCTCACTTATTGAGGCACTACTCTGCTGTGCTCTGTCCTAGGCAGGGCTGGAATGTTACTCTGAATATAGCAAGGAAATTTTAGGGAACAGCCTGTGCTGTCAGGGAAGTGCACTGAGATAAACTGGTATCTTTTCTTCTCTCACACTGATGGTTCTGTGAAAGCCGTTTCATGTTACTGGATGATAGAAAAAAGGCAAACAAGTGTAATTTCTCATGAGGATAACCTAGAGATGATTCTTGGCTAACTTCCTGAAGAGTACCTAATTGCCTTTGGGTCTTCTGATTCTGTCCTCTTCTTGGAAAATAATGACAATTGGGTTGATAAAAATGACTTATTTTGGAAAGAGTGCAATGCCCTTTTAGCTCTTCCTGAAAGCCTAGAGATACATGGATGTCTGGAGAGTTCGAGAAGAAAACCTCCCTTGCAAATACAAAGGAGTGCTCATAATTTTAGTGATTTCTCTGATTTAAGATGTTTTGTCTATTGCAGAAAATTTACAAAGGGTGATTAGAGTTCTTGTAAGTACTGAGGCAGAACTTACAGCCCTTGGCTTCATTTACAGGTCCAATTTGGCCATCAGTACAGACATTCTTCACTCTGATGTTCTTTCTTACATTTGAGAAATTAACAGGAGATTTAGCTGAGGAAATTGTTGTTGCTGTTGTCGTTATTATTAACTTTTGTTAGAATTGAATATTGAGGAATGAAAGGCTACAGTTTTTTCTTCACTGCTAAGGGAAGATCTTCAGGAATTATTGTCTATCTCTGAATTTACAATATTCACCATTATTATATTTCTCAAAACAAAATCTCCAGTAGCTTAGAGGTACAAGATATTGCTTACTTTTCTTTAATAGGTATTTGACAGGTATTATTTTCTGTAAGGGTCTATTAAATAGCTTGAAGAAAAAGGAGAGGCTACACAGCCTTTTTTTCACTTGTACATAATGTTTTTTGCCTTAATTCAGTTCATGCTTGTGAGCTTAGAGATCTTAATTCACAAAGGTGCTGGGCTGCATTTCTAGCTTTAGGCAGAGTAATGGTTTTGTTGTCTTTACTGGGACCATTCATGTGCTTCAAGTTGAGTGCATGGAGAGAACAGGCTGAAGGAAGAAGATTGTCTCAAGCTTTCTACAGGATTTCTGCAGTATTTGTAAGAGTCTGTGTGCCCAAATGAGTTTTATTTATGAAGGTTTGACAGCTTCTGCATCCAGGACTGACAGCCTGGCAAGTGTTTGTGTAGCCATTAAGTCCATCAAAATCCAGACGTACGAAGGTGTTTACGTTCCCTTAGAAGCTGTAGCAATAAAAGTAAAGAAATCCTTTTTTTCCCCCCTGCTCCTATATGTCTTTACTTCCTAGAATCATTTTTCTGTCTTGGTTAATGACTCATTTGTTGAAACAGATTCCGACCTGTTTTATGCTGAAACAATTTTCCAGGAAAAACCTTGTATACAAGAGCCTCCCTGCAGAACCTGAAATGCAGATCCCTTACCCAAACCACAAAAGAATATGAAGCCCACAGAGCAGGAGCTCTCAGGAGCCACAGTCATTGCCTTGCAAAGCTGAAAAAGCCTGAATCAGCAGGCAAAACAGACCAAAATAGTGAACTGAAGAGTTCTGTGGGAAGCTCTAACCTGAAATGAAAAACAAACCTGTGACTGGCATAGAAAGCTGAAGCAGAGATTGGATGCATAGAAAAAGTGCTTCATGCTTCTAGACAATGCAGTTCATATTCCAGTAGGGACACAAGAGTCTCAACAGACAGCAGCTATTGGATATGACACGTGGAACTTCTGGATGAAGGGAAAGTGCTGAAAGGAAAAAAATATTGACTAGTAAATTATTGGAAAGTGCAAAGAAAGCCCATGAGAAAAGTGGCCAAAGAAGTGAAAAACAATGCAGGATGAGGTAACAAATACATGCCTGAAAGCCTCGTGGTTGAACTGGAAGCTTCTACTGGAAAGTCACAGAGGCTTTAAAAAATTATAAACATCAGGAAAACTTCTGAACTCAAAAGGGAGCCATGAAAAGTGAAGACAAAAGGTAGAACCAAAAAAGAGCTTGGTGGTGTATTTCAAAGAAGTTGTGACCAGGCTCAGCTTCACCACATTTCAAAGGAACTGGGGAACCTGAATCTTTTTTTTTTCCTTTTTTTTAAATGTTAGGAACAGCAATCAAAAGCACAGGCTGCAGCCATCCTGCTGAAAAACAGAGCCAGCAAAGGATGACAGGAGAAAAACTTCAAGAAATGGGGAGGAAGTAAATGAATATCTGTGAAGAAGTGATTTATCCTCCAGCATAGGAACATGGAGTCAATGAGTTGATGCCTGTGATAAAGATCCTGCACATTGGAGGGGTGTCCTTGCTTTGTCTGGGGGACAAAGTAGCATACTACACAAGGGGAAAGATGCTGTGGCTGCAGAACCTGAAGGAAGACGAGCTGGATTTGAACTGAAGACACTGTGTAGACACTGGCTGTTGATGTTGCTAATCACCACGGAGGGACCATTCTCCAGGAAAAGCATCTTTTTTTCCCCCTTGTTTTAATTGAGCTTCAAGAGTCATCACTTAGCACGAAGAGACTTAGACAGTGGGGCTTGAGTTTTGCTTGAGATCTGCACAGTCCCAGGAAGAAACTTCATGCACAGAGCTCAGCGTGCTCGGTGAGGGTAAGCAGTGGCACAGCAGCCTGAGCCAGCTCCCAGGAGGCTGGTCAGGATTGTTTCCCTGCTGCTCTTTGCCACTGGCATGGACTGACTGTGGAACCAGGGTCCAGACTTTAGTGGAGGTTCTGTAGGGTGCCAGGGTCTAAAGGGACAGGGCACGGAGTTATTGTGAGGTGGCTGTGAAAAGCCATCTCTCTTCTGAAGAAAGAAACTGTCCTGGCAAAGGTAGGTCGAGCTTAGCCCCAAATCAATTAACTTAAATCCATCCTCGTTGTAACACAGATGTCATGTTGATGCAACTCCTGATAATTTGGATGAGCCATCTTTTTTTCCAGCAAAACTATAAGAAGAAGGTGAGGCAAGGGTGTTTATATTTATAGCATGAGTAAGCATGGCATAGAGAAATAGGAAATAATGCAAACTCTATTGCAATCCTGGGGTTACTGTACAGCTGTGAGAGCTGGAGACATCCCAAAGTGGTAGAGAGGAAAGCAGGTGCTTTTTCAAGATGAGGAGTTGGCACGGGACGACAAAACTTATCTTGTTGCAAAATTGTGCTGAAAAATCCTCAAGCAGCAATCTGTCATTGCTGGTGTCAGAGAAAGAGCAGAGGCTTTGTGAAGTGGCTACTTCACATTAGCATTTCTCAGCCAGTTTTAGATCATACCCTCCTTTCTGGTGATGATCTGTGCACTTGCGCCGAATCTTTTCACACATCAGGGTGAACACGTGGTCAGATCCTCATTAAAAGAAGCCTTCAGTGGTTGTATTTTATATTAAAATTATAAATTTGACTTTAATTCAGGCAGAGATCAGTCCCCACAGTTGTTCTGCAGTGGTGTGGGTGCAGACAGGTGCTGTGTCAGTGCACCACAGTGCGTGGGTGTGTAAGGAATGCAAGTGGCATTCCCAGCTTTCCATCTATTCCCCACCCTGCGAGCTGTGTCTGAGAGAGGGGTTGTGAACGTGCACAAAACACATTTCAGTGGGGGATGTGGTAGGGGAGACTGGAGCAGAGGGGAAGACTCCCATGGAGCTTGCTCTGCAGGGACCAGGCATGGTGGCCACCCCAGCCTGGCCCCTTCGCCCACCTCTGTCCCATCCCCATCAGCCTGGAGGTGATCACTTCTGCCCCTGGTCCCACTGATGGAAAAGCTCCATCTCCTGTATCCCCAAGTGTGAGAGCACATACTCGAAATGCTAGCATGTTTGTGATCATCTAAATCGTGCAATAAAGACCAATGGAGATGGAGAGAGCAAAATTCTCCAAGAAAATATTTAAGAAGATGCCTTAATGGAGAGCAAGGTATAATTGACCTCAAGACCAGCGTGCTAATAAAAGCAGAAACAGCAAATGGCAAAGAGAAGTGAAAATATTTCTCATTTTGTGCACTGGTGAGAGGATCGTTGGGTGAGTGTTCACAATAGCAATGAGTGATGAGCAGACCTTGAGGGTAATATTCCTGTAAGAAAGTGACCTCATCTCTGATGTAAACTACCTGTAGAGGTATGTAAACATTTTCACTGGCTGGAAAAGTGTATATTCAACAGATCTGTAATCCCTTAAAACCCCGAAGGCATAATGGAATGGAAATGTGCTCTGTTTTGTGTCAGGTTTGCACCACGCACTTCAATTTCTGGTGTCTGACATCAGATAGGTCAGCACTACATTGTCTCAGAAAACGAGCTGCATCATGTTGGCTGAGTCTGTGCTTACTTAGGCCTGTCTCTCAAGTCAATTACCAGGGATTTTTAAACGGGGTTAAATATGCGTACCTAAGTTTTATTTCAATCCCTCCTGCTGGATGGATTTTAAACTTTTCTTATTGTTTAAATGACTTTCAGAATACAGCAGGGCAGGTGTTAAATCTCTCAGATATATTTAATTGATTACTTTTTCGCCCCCAGCTTGCTGAGGGTATCAAACCAGTGATTCCTGTCAAAACTAAGGTGGATGTCATCACTGGAGGTCGGCTGAAGACTCGATCTCAGGTGTGTTACACGTGTTCGCCTAACAAAGTGCCCCTAATGGCAGACCAGCAATCGCCTGTTCCCAGCCTCCCAGAATGTCAATTAGCTGTAGGTATTTGCAGAATGTGGAGTGGATAAATAGGCAAAGGTGGGCACTAAAGCAGGGAAAGTCATCTGGGGCTTTTTGTTGAAAGAGGAGGGTCATTCATGTGTGTGATAAAGCCCAAGACAGCTTGTGTTAAAGAGATTAAATAACCCTGGCCTGACTCATTTTTGTCACTGCCCATCAAAAACCAGTTCCACTGAAACTACACCCTAAGTTTTTTAAGCAGGAAAGTCCAGCTATTTCTCATGAAGGAAACTGTTCTTTTTCTCAATGTCTAGGAAAGTGTACTTTAAAGATATAAAAAAAATATAGCAGTTAATTTTTTTTCCTGGAGCCAGCACTTGCTACATCATGTCCATTCCCAGTGCTGTCAATCATTATCCAGCCAGCACATTGTTCAGAAGGTGGAGCTGTCAGGCAGAAGGAATGAAAGGTAAGGAAGGGAAGGCTTCTGCTCCTTGCTGATGCCAAGGGTAAGTGAGATTATGTCAAACCTTTAAACAGAGTCCCCTTTCTCTGCCCCACCCCCTGCTCCTATATAACACACACTGCATTTAGCAATACCTGCTTCCACCCGGCCGGGGGTGGGGTGTGAGTGCCGGCTGCTCCCCACCCTGCCGATGGATGCTGTGGCCAGCAGCCCCCTTGGGTGGCTCTGCGCAGGTGTCCCGCTGCTTTTTGGGGTGACCATGCTCTGCACGGCCCAGAGGAGCCCCGTGCCCAGAGCAAAGGCGCTGCTCTGGAGCCTCCTGCCCGCCTCGCTGGGGCTGCTGAGCGTGGCCACGCTGGGGGCTGCCGGGGGGCTGGGGGTGTTCTTGGCCGTGTGCCTCGTCTGCTCCGTGTGCCTGGGGGACGGGGACCTGCTGCCCGCGGCTGACAGAGCCGTGCTCGTCACAGGTAAGGTGCTGCGAGAGTGCTCCAGCACACCCAAACTGCCTTTTCTCTCAAGTGGGCTGGGAAACTTTGTGTCCTCGGGTTAGGTATCTGTAAAGTGCGTGCTTGTGAGCGTTCCTTTTATTATTGTTTTTTTTTCCTTCTTGTTTTATTTGCTTCGGCAGAGATGTTTTTTCCAGGTAACCAAGTGCTTTGAAATTAAGCAGGAAAGCATCTTAATAGGTGCTATTATTTTTTAGTGTCCCATTTAATCTTTACAAGTAGCTTTTTTAGACATACTTGTGAAATTAACTGGTGCAAGTAGCATAAGAGTATTTATGATGGTCTAATTCTTTAGGAGAGACATTAATTCCTGGGAGCCCTCAGAACACTACATTCATACATGACTTTTGTTTACTTGAATTAATTGTGCTGGCTGTGGATGTACAGTTAGTTATCTTTTGGTGCTTATGTGTGTACATAGTGCACACTGTGTATTTCAAGACACTGTTCTGGTGCCATCTCTTTGAAACACTGGAATCATTCGGGAGGGAGTAGTTCACAAGCAGTGAAAGTTTGGAGCTAATTAATTCAGTTTCTTCTGATCTATTCAAAATCTGCTTTTATTTTGCAGGGATGGCATTTTTGTAGTTTTATGGCTTTTCTCCTATTTCTTCTAAAACTTTAGATGTTGTTTATTTAGATGTTGTTTATTTGTGTTAATCAAACCTTTAAACTGGAGTGCCTGCCACCTGCTTCCTGCACTCTTAATTTGCTTTGTTTTGTTTTATTTTCTGTGTTTGTTTCCCCTCTGGAAAGCTGAATTAAGTTGCTTTGGTTTATATAGCAATTTCTAGCAGAATTTCATTTTGTTTTATAGGGACACCTGGAAATAATTTAGATTTGCTTTGCAAGCTTTAATATGGGGATTAAGTACCAAAGTTGAGAGAGGACAAGATCAGCAGCAAGTTCTCCCCTTGCAGTTTATCTGCCAGCTGGGTTTCTCCCTGCAGGTGTATCAGATGAAGATGGATATTAATGTGGGGGAATAGGGAGCAATCCTATCCCACCCCTGCAGACTCAAGGGACATGCTTGCACTTGGGCATCTCCCTGCTCCTTGTAAGACTGCAAATCTTCAGGATAAAGCACTCTCTGGGAGCTTACCCTGCTCTGGAGAATCTGAATTTGACCAGTTTAAGGGAGTGAAGAACGTTTGGGTATGGTCCAGTAAGGAAATGAGCTTTCTTTGTAGCTGTACTGCAACTGTCCTGAAGAAGTGCAAGTTTGGGCATCTCCGACAGCTAATTAATTTGAGGAGGCTCTTCTTTCTCTTTATTGAAATCCTGTGCAATCAGTCAAACTCTCCATCAACTGAAAAAAAACGTTTTACTCCACGTGGGCCTTGATTAAATAGCTCTGATTGCAGTATTCTTCCCCATACCAACTACAGGATGTGTGTCCATGTGCATTTGCAGGTGCAGGGTGCCTTTAAGTAGATTTTGGTGTCATTTGCTCCAATTTAGACATGACCCGAGGCAGGCGCTTAGTGGAAAATGGTGATTTTAATTATTTTTTTTCTTTATCCCTCCCCCTTCCAGCCCCGCAGGGTTGAGGAATGTGGCTGTGTCCTGGGCAGCTGCCACGAATCACTCGTGAGACGGCTGCCTTTGGCCAGAGGCTGGAGCAATCTCTGCTGCTCTCCCTGGATCCTGTCACACGTTGTTCTGGTCCTCTTTGGATGTTCCTGGTGCGGGTGCTGCTGCTCGTTATTTAAGTCAGCAGTTCCCTGGAGCACCAGGATGAGGGGGAAAGTGTGCCCTGTTGTCAAGATGCTTTTTCACATGAATAACTCCGGGCATGTGAGGAGACCTAAAGCCACTGCTGAAACTTTTCTCTGGATCCTCTTTCTAGGAGCAAGTGCTTCAATATCCTTGACCAGAAGCTCCTGGCATGCCAACACTTCAGTGTAGTTTGGTAAACCCAATAGCTACCTTCCCTAAAAATTAAACTACCATGAAGATCCAAAGTAACAGGAATTGTAAAATTCTGTCCTTGTGTATTCTGTGTGCAACGGGAGGAATTTCTCCAGTTAATTTGGTATTTTTATTCTTGGTGTGTGCTCAGCATGAGTCAATTGTAAATTCTCGGTAATGATTCAGTCACAGTCGGCGGTGACTGCCTTCCTTATAAAAGTCTTCTCATAATCCACAAATTATTTTTGACATAGAAGCAAGAGTGTGGTTGGGGGGGAATTATCTTTTTATTTCCCTGTGGAGACCTAAATACTGTTTGAATTATAGGAGCTGAAGGGTAAAGTTTCTCTGGACTTCAATAACGGGTCTGAAACGCAAATCATACTTGTTTTGGAGAAAAACAGGGACAAACCCAGCATCAGACACAGATCAAAACTACTTTTATTGCTTTCTTGGGATTGCTGTGCCCATCCCAAGTTCAAGCTGCATTGTACTCTTACTCTGCCCATTCTCAAGTGAGAGCTGCATTGTAAAATTGAAGTAATATGTAGCTGTGGCTGTGTCCTTGCTGGGAAGGATGAAAGGGGAAGGATTTGATCCAAAAGAAGGGTTTTTCACTAAAACAAAAAGAAGGAAAGTCACCCCACCCCCAAACCTAGAAATCTGTGGTGTCTGGGATATTTGCAGGCTTCTTCATGCCTCTTTAGGGAATTCAAAAAATGCAGATTTGTTCTTTCAGGTCAGGACTGGAGAAGCTTAATGTGACATTTGTAGTGCTCTGGTGCATCTTCAGCAAATTGCAGACTCAAAAATGTCAAAAATCTGGGGCTTTTTTTTCCCCCTGAGAATTAAATAGAGCATGAGTAATTATGTTCTACTTTTTTCAAGACGCACTGATTGATTTAAGCATTTAGTATGTGTTTTCTTCAAGTTAGCTGGAATTAATATTTGTCACCTTTCAGGACTAAAGTCCCAGTTAAAAGACAGAATCCAGAAATGAAGATCTAACATGATTATGAGTCTCTTTAGCAGTCAAATTCTATTGACTACAGATTTTGAATGTAGGAGCAAACCTGTGATTAACTGTGATAACATCTGCCTTGGTGTGCCAAAATCACAGACTAATCCTTAGAAGTTTATGGTAGGGTTAAGCAGGGAGTATTGCAGCTCTTTCACAACCAAGAAAATAGTAAAAAAACTGGCAGGAGTTCCAGTCCTTTGTCCCACGTTCAGATTTCCCGGGTTTGGAAACTGAACACTTATGTAGTAAATTGCTATTGCAGGAGATAGTCAAGTCCTGGGATACCTCCATGGATTTCTGTGCCAGAAGGGGCTCCAAGAGAGCTGGAGAGAGATTTTTGACAAGGGCATGGAGTGACAGGACGAGGGGTAATGGCTTTAAACTGAAAAGACAGCAGATTTACATCAGGTATTAGGAAGAAATTCTTCCCTGTGAGGGTGGTGAGGCCCTGGCACAGGGTGCCCAGAGAAGCTGTGGCTGCCCCATCCCTGGAAGTGTCCAAGGCCAGGTTGGACGGGGCTTGGAGCACCCTGGGATAGTGGAAGGTGTCCCTGCTCATGGAAGGTGTCCCTGCTCATGGCAGGGGGTTGGAAGGAGATGATCTTTAAGGTCCCTTCCAACCCAAACCATTCTGTGATCCATTCTATAGCAGCAGTAAAATACTGTGTCAGAGGGAGAGACTCTTGAATCACAGTGTTTGTTAAATATTCTTCATTGGAACCTGCTGGGAAGAATTGCATAACTGTGATCCCAAAGAGCATTGTGTGTTTGCTTTAATAGTGCTTCCTGCAGCTGGTAGGTCATTGCTTTACGGAGACAAAGTTTGGGAATAAGTTTGAAGAGGATAGAGATGGTAAGAGAAATTCTGATGCAAGTTTGCATTAATTCAATAGCTGACTTAGCATAAAAATGCAATTTGGAAGCTTTTTTAGGTTCTGAAAGCATTGAAATGCTTTGCAGGTAAAGAAACAGTTGCTTAGCTTTGACTTGGTTACAGTCTGTAATAAAAAAGTGCTTATCAGAAGGATCTGTGTGGTAGATGTGTGAATAAAATAATGCTACTTCTTGAATTGAGAAATGGAACCCAAGAATTTGAATTACAATGTCCTATAGTTGCTTTGTTCATTGGAGATTTCAAATTAAAATATTAGTGTGGGGTTTTTTTCTGGTTTTTTTTTTCTAGTAGATACTTTTGTTATCAGGTTTCAGTCTGAATATTTGTATAAACCCAGAGTTTTATTTCCTCTCTATGTGTAAAGTAAGTCATAGAATCTGTCAGTGGCAGAGCATGAGCTGATGCCATCAGCTCTGAGCCAACAGAACATGGTCTGTCAATCTTTGTGGAATATTTAAAAGTTCAGCTCCTCAAAGTTCAGATCTGAACCTTTCTTTCTACTGACATATGTGTGTCAGGGACTTTGTCATCATATTTTTTTTTTTTTTACATTTACGTGGATTTCCGAAGTGTTTATTTTATATATATATATTTTTTTTTTAATTATGATGTAGGACAGACCCACTTTTTGTGCTTTTTTGATGCTTTCAGGAAGCGACACAGGGATTGGACATGCACTGGCCAAACACCTGGATGGCTTGGGTTTTGTTGTGTTTGCTGGGGTTTTGAACAAGGATGGACCTGGGGCTGAGGAGCTGCGGCGGACCTGTTCCCAGAGACTCTCTGTCCTGCAGCTGGATATAACCAATGCCTCTCAAGTCAAGGAGGCCTATCTGGCAGTCTCGGAGAAGGTGCAAAATGCAGGTACAGCTTTTTTCTCCCCCTTTTACAGTGAGATTACTGATGTAAAGCTTAGCAGGTGCATCTCTTAACTGTTGGCTACGTCACGGCTTGTGTGTAGGTCATTTCCAGGGCAGAGCCTTGAGCAGTCAGGGTATTTCCATCCATGGCTCCTGCTTTCTGGGAAATAGAAAAATGGTAATGACTGTTCATGGAGTGGGGAATGTGCATCTGCAGCTGCAGATCCTCTCTGCTTTGGTCTGGAGGCACCATGCAGCTCACTGGTGCAATCCTTATGGAGTTGATCTCTTGGTGTACTGCAGCCCCATGCTTTCTCCTCTTCCCAGGGCTCTGGGGTGTCGTGAACAACGCAGGTATCCTGGGCTTCCCTGCTGATGGGGAGCTGCTCCCCATGAGCACCTACAGGCACTGCATGGAAGTGAATTTCTTTGGGGCTGTGGAGGTGTCCAAGACCTTCTTGCCGTTGCTTCGGAAATCGCAGGGGAGGCTGGTGAACATGTCCAGCATGGCAGGTGAGCTGAACTACAGCACCAAATAAAGTTCTGGAGCAACAGAAGGACCAGTGAACGACCTTGGCAAAAATGCTGAGGAAGATGTCAGTCAGTCTGGCTTGTCAATACACCCAGGAAATTAATATTAAGGTAATAGGTTCAGGTTTTTCTTTTGTTTGGGAGACTATTTCCAAAACAGAGCCTTTAAAGAAGAGTTTAATATGGCTAAAAATATGCTGTGACAGAAAAGACAGTGAAATTCAGATCTTGTGTTCTAGATGCTATGAGTGATAACTTTGTGAGCTTCCATAAAGATGGGTGGTACATCACAGGTATTTCTATAACAAGTTCAGGCAGAAGTTTGTGTGTGATATGTGCTGATAATCTGGGAGCTGAAGAGGTTGTGTGTTTATATTTCTTTTAAAATATTTTGGATATCTTAGAAATACTTAGGCCTAACATTAGCAAAGTGGTATTCTTTAATGAAAAAAACCCTTTTTAGAAACTAATATATGCTTTACATTTTTTTCCCCCATCAAATGTGCTTACTATATATATGTCTTTATAACAGGACCTTCTATTCTAGGAGGACAGCTGGGTGCTAAGATGTAGGCATTAACGTAGTACAGTATCTAGTAGCCAACAGCTGAGGAGCAAGAATGCTCCTTTGAAAATGAGACTTGCTAGAAGCAGGATGTCATGCTGCTGGAAAGTATTTTGGTGTAAGACCTCTTAAGGATTTGCTGTATCATGTGCTTCCCAAATTTTCCTTTGCCATTCTGCACGGTTGGAGTCCACCCGAGCCCTGCTGTGGTGCTGGGGTGACCTGTGAGGGTGTTCCCAGCTTATGCTGAGGATGTGGCTGCAGTCTGGCTCGGACACTGTTTTCTCTTTATGACCCCAAATATGTGCTGTATCTGCATGTCTGTGTTTATGGCTCAGTGCTGACACTTGCAGAAATCAGGACGGAATTATCAGGACCTTCCTGGTGCCGCTCTGCCCACCAGCCCTTGCAAGTGCAGAGCCCGAGGCCAGACCCCTGTTCCCTCTGAGCACCCAAGGAAAACTCTCACTGTGGGTGTTTTGGGGCAGATATCTTAAAATCTTTGGTATGAATCCCTGAACTGCCCTGCAGGGATGAATGCAGAACTTCTCTGTGCTGAGTAAATTGCCCTTACAGGAGCTGATAATGACCCTGCTTAAACTAAAGCTGCCTGCAAAGATGTTCTTGCACACAGGCTGGTTTGGGTGAAGAGCTTTCTCTTAACCCAGGTCTGGGGGTCCTTTGGTAAAACATTAGTGGAAAAGTTAGTGAGGTCTTGTTGTGCTGAATCTATTCCTGTCTGTAGAGCTCATTTAGCTGGATTCAGGTTAGCTTGACCTCAGAGGGAGAAGTATGTGATTCAATTGGCTGAAACCAATTGAAACTCCAGCTTTTTCAGATGCATACAGAAGAATAATTAACATATAATTGGCCTGGCTTCTTCAAAGGAATGACTGTGTAAGCAGCCCCTGTGATACCTTGGTCATCCCAGTGCAATATCCAGTAGCACCAGTGGCTTACCTGAAAATTCCCCTGAATCTGAGGTATTTTCCTTTAAAATACTCAAGCACATCGAGATGAATGTGTGGCACGTGAAACAGAGGCTGTATAGGTGGATGTGCCAACTGCCCACATAGTCAGGAGAAGGAGGGATGTGCCTCAAGGAGAAGGATTGTCCTTTCTGTTCCCTCCTCCCTGCTGCCAGCACAGCCAGTGGTGGCTGTGACAGCCTTAAATCTGGCAGTGGTGCTCTGTGTGGTGATAACACCAACCTTGTGGAGGAAATGGGAGGGCTGAAGAAGGAGAATATGCTCAAATCAAAGCATGTTTGGATTTTCCTGAAGCTGGAGAAGTGACAGTCTGCCAGTTTTTGGTACAGAGGAAATCTCGACATTTGGAAGATACTGTTTTCTGGAAGCTTGTTTCTGTAAACATGCTGGGTGTTCTCTTGGCTTTCCCATCTGAACAAATGCCTCTGGGATTGAAAATGATGGGATATAACTATAGGCAGGGGATCTGCTTCTATGGTGGGTGTTGGGGAGTCCTGTCACCCACAGGGTGTGAGCTGTCATTTGTCCACAGAGGTTTTCCCCTTTTTCTTGCATTATTGTATCTGGCCTTTCTGAAACTACCTGGAAAGAACAGGAGAATAAGTTGGCTTTTTATAAAGCTAGAATTGCTATTACTTACCCTGTTCTAACTGTGGTTGATTGTAGGGGCTTGAAATTTGTTTTACAATGACAAGAACAGGAGCATAAAACTACTGCTTCACTATTTATATGAACTAAAACCTTGTCTGTGTTACTCAAACCAACAGTCATAACTTTCAGCAGTTTTTACCCTTCAATGCAATCCAGTTTATTTTTTCTGGCCTACAAGGTGTCTTATCAGGTGTTACTGAGCATAACTGCAGTAAGCAACTGTTCATTTACAACTTTCACTCTTTTTTAACCTCTGGCAAGAAATGCTTCCCTCACTGACTTGTCTTTAACCTCACTGAGAGACGCATAATTTTGGTTGTGCTATAATCTGCCTTGTAAATCACGGAAATAAAGGTTGGGAAGAGCCATTGTGGAGGTTTATCAGGCTTCTATTGCTCCTGCAGGAGGCATTCCACTACCGAGGTACGCTGCGTACGGGGCATCCAAAGCAGCTCTGTCCATGTTTTCTGGAGTAATGAGGCAAGAGCTTTCCAAATGGGGAATTAAAGTTGCTGCAATTCATCCATCAGGCTTCAGAACAGGTTGGTGTTTGACATTTTGGGATGTTTTTTCTGCCTCTGCTCTTTCCCTGTAGTTCAGGAGCCTCAAACAGAGCCCTGAGTGATTCTCAGGAGTCGGACTCTTTTCCCGTTCTTCGTGTTGGTTATGGAAATTAAATTCCACGTTTTTTGTGAGAGGTGTCCCCTCCAGCTCCGCACACTGCCTGCCTCCCCTCTCCTGGGCAGAACTGTCTTTGCTTTGAGACAGGGCACAATTCAGTCATTTGGTGCCTTCCCTGTGCTCCAGCTTTGGTGCTGACAAACAGAGCATCACAGCGTGTCCCATTTGAGTGTTATGGCTCACCTGTCCTGCCTGAGAGCTTCAGGTCCCCCTGTCACTCCTACCTCCCTCAATATCAGAGCTCTCTATTGAGCTGCTCCATCTTGCATTGCAGTCTCTGCAGCAATACCTGTCATCCTGCTTGCTTGCTGTCAACATCCTCTGGTCTTTCCTCTCCACTCCTTCCCTCTGTGCTCCTGCTGCCTTCTGTTCCAAATTCTCCTCCTCCTTCCACTGAGCACTTTTTGCAGAGCCTGTACAAGTTCCAGTCTCATGTCTGCTGCACATGCCCTCACTGCACCATGCCTGCCCAGAGCAAATTTTATAGCAATGAATATCAAAGTGGTCTTTTTAATAAAATGCTGCTTCCCCTCTTGGGAAGGGGCCCAGTGCGGTCCATGGAACCTGCCTGAGGCTTCACCTTCAGGGCCCTGCTTAGCTGTTGTCAGACTTATGGATGAAAATGAGTCCTGGGATTTGAGATTTAAATATTTATTTAAAGATTTTTCTTTATTTGCAATGCTTAATTCTTGATAGTTAGGCAATAATTGCTTTGGAGAAGCTGCTGCTTTCATTCCTACATGATGCAGATGGGGTGGAAAAACAGCTTTAATTATGGTTCTAAATCTGTCCTAATAGAAGGCTTATCCTTCAGGAAACTAGTTATTGAAATACTAATGTCACTTGTGAAAGGGCAGCTTAGCACTTGGCTGACCCAAGTGAATCCTGTTCATCTTAGTTTGCCTGTCTGTCCTCAGCTGTTAATAAATACTGATTGGAAAATGAATCAGGACAGAATGGCAAAGTGTGGTGGAAGCAGGAGGGAAAGAAAAAATGCTGATTTGCCTGTGAGAGAGCCTTTTTAGGTAGAGCTGGTAGCCAAACGGTGCGTGAACGTTGGGCTTTTTTTGTAGCACGAAGCACTCGTGCTTTCCCTTCTCTTCCACGTAAAAGCGCTGGCAGCTGACCAGCTGTGGTGTGTGTTCTACACTGACCCAGTTTAGAACAACTCTAACAATTATAGATGGATTTTTAAACCAATTCAGCCCCAAACCCACTTGCTATCCTGTGATGTTGCTACTGCAGGTATCCAAGGCACAGCCGAGCAGTGGGATAAGCAAGAGAAGGAGCTGATGGAGAACCTCCCAGCAGACACCAGGCAGGCCTACGGTGAGGAATATCTCCTGGGGCTGAGGAACTACCTCCTGCAGCTGCCCAGCCACTGTGCCCCCGACCTGTCCCCCGTGCTGGGCGCTGTCCTGCACGCTCTGCTGGCCAGGAGGCCCCAGGGCCTGTACACCCCTGGCAAGGGGGCCTACGTGCCCCTCTGCATCTTCTGCTGCTTCCCCCTCTGGTTCTACGACTTCTTCATTAGTAAGATGCTGAGTGCTGAGCCTGTCCCGAGGGAGCTGAGAGCATCAGAAGATGAAAGCAAGAAGCTCTGAGGTGTCCGTTGGTGTTTGCCTCACCGGATGGGAGAGCTGGGAAAAACTCTCTAAGACACTGCTGCTTATTGTGGTGTCTTTGTTCCGTTGCATTGCCAGGGCCTTGCAAAGAGGCAAATCTTGGTGTTAAGAGTATTGTTCAGGAAAAGCAGTGGATAAACATGAATAGAGAGCTATTCCCAGACGGGGCATTTTTTGAGGAGTTTGTGTTTTCCTGATGTATTTGTATCCTATTTTCTGTGTAAGGTACCTCATGAAATTATGTAGTTCCTGTCTGCTTCAGAAGGCAGTATACTGTTTTTTTAAAGCAAAACAAAAAACCCTTGAAAGTCAACAGCCTTCTTAAACCTTACAATAAATTACATATATTCCTATGTTGGAGACATTTAAAAATGTGTAATGCAAGTCTTTTTCTCTGCAGCTTCAGCCTAATATGTTTGGAGTTTGGTTTTTTGGTTCTGTTGCTGTTGAACCTGGGAAATGATTGTCCTTTTCCCCCAAGGTTTTGTGATGCATAGTTTTGAAGTTTATAATGTGCTCTCTTTGCTAGGTTAAGCAAAATAAATTTATTTGGGGGGAAATGAATGAAAACAGATCAAACTTTTATGAAGAAATGAGCAATTTCCTTCCTACAGTAATAGAGAAAGTCCTAGTAAGTGTATCAGCTGCTAATTTGATATGATGTCTGGGTCATTCTGTGCATTGCCTGTGCTTATCTAAGTATTAGTAAACTCTGATCTCATGTCAGCTTTTTTGTACTGTTCCTTACTCAAGTCTGGGTTTACAAGGAACTCATGTTTTTGCCCATTTCTGCTGATACCTTCTTGTGTCCCCCTCTGCTTTGGGGGGAGTTTGTGCTCAATCCTCTGAGATCAGTCAGGCTTCATGTGGCTTTACTGGAGTCCAGTGTCCAATTTCTGATAGATTGTGGCTGCTACACCACATAGATGCCCCTTTTTCCTGTCCTTTCTGAGCAACTTCCTATTCTTCTGTCATAATCCTGCTCGTGTGATGTGCTCTTGCAGCCAACTGGATGAAATCACAATTTAATTTGCATTTGCAGTATTTATTCCATCACTGTCCTGTGTCTTTTATGTCACTGTAAGACTCCTGTAAATGTACAGAGGATGCTCAGGGGGCTTGGGCCATCATTTGAATCTGTGCTCCAGTGGGGGAATCCTCCTGTCCTGGACATCTTGTCATAATTGCTGTTTGTGCTACTGAGGTTTATCCTCCTGGTGGGTTTATATCAGTGCCCTGATTCCAGACTTTTGCTTTCCTTTGAGGAAGTGTGTTCAATGTTTTGAACTCAGGAAAACTGGAGACTATTTCTTTCTCTCTGCCAATTTCTTCCTTTATCTGTTTCCCTAATTTTTTATGTGTCAGCAAAAATGCATAATAAAAAAAATTAATATTTAGTAACCAGAGGATTGTGACTCTTTCTGTCTCATCTGACCCTTGGGGCTTTGTGGGGACCAGTGCTACTTTCCCTGCCTTGTTCCCATAGTGGGAGAGCACCGAGGAGGAAGGGGGTGAGGAGATTTTCCAGGGAAAAAGGACGAGATGGCAGTTGATGCCCTGTTCTGGGCAGGACACGGTCCCAGTTGGCTCAAAGGCAGCTTGTGAGCTGGAAGGAAAGGTGAGTGCAGAGCTGGGGGTGGCAACCTGTGAGTTTTGGCTGCCTTCAGGGTGAGGGAACTTGCTGCCAGGAAGCCTATCTCTGTCTCCATCATGGATGGAGGTGGCTGTTTTTCCCTTCATGCCCAATTTGGGTGTAAATTCTGTGGGCTGGAATTTTGCCCTTAGGCACATTATACAACCGAAATTTATCTTATCAGTCAGTGGTTGCTTTGCCTAGCAATCTTCATAACGATCTTTAATTGTTGCTTTGTTATTTGGCTGTGGTTATAAAGTGTAACTTTTTTTCCCCTTGACTTTCTTAATAGGAATATTATCTTGCAGATTGCAGACATATTAAATTAGGCATTTACTTGGAAGTTTTGACTTCTTTTTATTTTTTTACTTTTATTTCCCAGGAAATTTCTGTTCTAAAGAGCCATTTTATGTTTCTTCACCTAACTACAAAGATATTTTAGCAAGTCTCAAATAATTGTGGTATCAAAGATTGTTATTGTTTTGTTCCTACAGGGACCTTACTTTGTGTTTTAAAGATAATTCTGTTGTAACACATTATTGAATGATGTGTCATTTAATGGGCTGTAGTATTAGAAGTAAATTTCTTTTGCTAATGGCTTGCATTGCAAGTAATCCCAACAGTGAGACTGGGAGAACTGCAGAGTAAATCGTGGGTGTTTGTGGCCAACAAGCCCATGTGGATGTTAGTGCTGGCTTGGGCTTGTGCTCTCGAGGACAAATGTCTGGGTGTTATGATCCTTTGTTTACCGTGAGGGCTGACCTAATGCAAAGATATTTTAGGGGCGGGAAGAGAGGATGTTTACTTATAGCAATGGAAACAGATGTATTAAAAAAAAAAAAAGCCAAACTAATTATAATGATTTGAGCTTATTTTCAGAGATAAGATTTTTAACAAAATGCATATGGTGTGAAGAAAAGCGTCTGAGGAATTGAAGAAATTGGCTGTGGCCCTAAGAAAAGGCTAATAAATATACTCTAAAACATCACTAAATGCCCCAAGGTAATCAAGTGTCCATATATTAGAAACACATGTGTATAGTTTAAGAGGGGTTATAAACTGCAGAAATCATGATTAAAGAGCAGGTTTTATGCACATCCCTCTGATCCAGCCTCTGGAATGCAGATTGTGACCAAGAAGGAAATGCTGTTGGATGCTTTCTACCAAGCAAAAATCCCTGGCTGGTGTCCTGGGGGTCCTACTCTCCTCCTCTGCATTCATTGCTCTCTCTGACACACGGTCTTGCTTCATGTGGAGAATTGATTTGGAGATATTTGCAGCTTTGGTGAGACGGAAGGTGAGTTATAAAGCAATTTGTTTTTATAACTTCTTTTATTCTGGCTCCATTTGCCCTCTTTATGGGGCCCCTGATGACAACCATGCCTGATGGATGCCTGAAGCATTGCAGGCTGGGGAAGACAGGTAAAATATTGTGCATTTTTGTGGTTGTGTCACTGACTGGCTGTGGTGGGGAAGTTTTGGTGGCCGCTCACCAAAGGATCCTCTCTGCATTTCATGGAGTGTTAATGTGTGGGACTGTCCATGTGGCTGGAGGTAAAGGAAAGGGGCTGACAAAGTTTAAATGTGCTCAAATGAGAGCTCTGACAGAGGATTTTTGATTCAATAACAATGGTGGTGTGGGAGAATGGGCAGCTCCAGGTCACTGAGGGTTATGGACACATGCAGGGACAGGGATTAGGGTTATGTACTCATGCAGGGACAAGGATTAATCCTAAAACTGTTCTCAAGCTCTGGAGGAGGTGGGGCAGCCCATTTTTCACTAACAGAGGCCAAAAATGGACGTGGGGAGAGAGGGAATAGTCACTTTGTCTAATTTATTGAACATGAATAGAAGTGTGGTTATTTCTAAATGAAAGTATTTCATATATTGCCAGTTTGGGTCCCTGCTATTTTCAGAAGAGAGGGAATAACTTCCACGTTCCTCTGAGAGTGTGCCCTGGCATGTATGAGGGGTTTTTTTGTTGATAGTTGGATATGAAACGTCATTAGAATTTTTGCATGTATTCTTTGTATCAAGAGGATGCTTTCAGGGAACTTTCAGGTCTCAGTTCAGCCAGAACTCACTGGTTTTGTGGTAAATTTACTCACCTGGGTACAGCATTGCACAGGTACAACCAAAATGGGCCACATTTCATTTACTTGAGTCCAAGAGCCCGCATCTAGACATCAGCACCTATCTGGGCACCAGTCACAGCACGTTTGGGACAAATATGTGAGTTTGGACATTCTTCCTAAAGAGACTGGTTCTGGGATCTTTTCTGGGACACAACATTGTCTCTTTTACCCTGTTTATGTCTGTTTTGAAAGGCAGCTGGATTCCTAAAATGATGTAACCCTAAAGGGCATTGTGCATCACAGAGTCATCATCATATTTCTAGGAACACTCCGAGAAATGAATTTGAAATCAAATTCATGCAGGCTTCAAAGGAGAAGTGTTCAAACAAAAGATCTTGGCACTTGTGAGGAAATTGCGTGGGGTATTTTTTTTTCTCTTAAAAGTCTGAGAATACATAAATGGAAAGTAGTGCCACTGCCAGGAAACACCCTGCACAGTGGATGCTGGGGTGCAATAATTCCTGACAGAACTTGCCAGCTGGTGCAGGGCTCCCTGGTATGCAGGCACCATCCCAGGCAGTATTTCAATGGCCAGTGCTTCTGTCAGTCAAGCTGAACATCAGAGCTGTTGCTCTGTTCAATTATTGATGTATTCTGGCTACCTTGAAGCAGTGGGCTTTTACCATAGTGAGAGGTAATTGCTTTTACTTTTAAAGCATAACCAAACCATAAATCAAGAATCGCTGACATCTCATGAAAGGAGGTGAGTTTTAAATCCCTTTAATAGGATAAATGGGTTTTAAGCATGTTGTATAGGTCATTGTAACCTAAGCTAATGAATCTGACTTTAACAACCTGTATGAAAGTAATTACAGTGATATAAACAGTCTCCACAGGTTTAATGCCTGGAATATGTAGTTTAAACCATCCAGGTTTATATCCCTGCTCATGTTGTTGCCTTTTGCTTTGGAAAGAGCATTGAATAAGCTGGAAATTAATCCTGGGAGCTAAGAATTTGGATCTCAGAATCTGCCATGAGTGAGAAAAGGATGGACAGCTCAGTGGTAAAAGGCTGGCTCTCAAATCCTGGTGGAGACAGCTTGGCCTTTGCTACTAGTCTGCTAAATCAGGAGAGCTCTGGGAGGTGCAGAGTGTGTTGCTATTTCCACAGAGCCTTTCAGAAATGATCTGTTGATGAGACTATTTTTCTTCTGAGTTTCACATTCTGGCCATGTTTCCTTGGTCTGAGATTTTCCCTTGTGGTATCAAAGGACACATTTCAAACTTCAAAATGAGAGCCAAGATGTGGAGCAACAATCAAGTGAGAAAATGAAAGATATGAAGAAAACAAAATGACAGTGACTGGTATAAAGGGAAGGAAGGAAGGAAGAAAGATGATTCCCAGGAAATGGGTCTGGGCAGGTTCAGCTCTATTGGCATGTCACACCCTGGGTCAGGTTAACCTACCCGCTGTCTTCCACCACCTCCTTCAACATCTGACTTTCAAAAGTGTCATTTAAGAGACTGAACTGTGATAAATTTACTGACTTTGAAGCCTTACTCACATTGCTTCATCTCGTAGCATCCCATCCCACAAAAAACCAGGACATGGGGTGTTGTGGTGAGGGCAGTGGTGGATGCTCCAAGCTTGACCTGCTTTGAGTGGTAATGGGAGACTCAGGTCTTATATTTCCACATCCCTGTGAAGGGGGAGATGTTGGTGAGGCACTGCACTCCCACACAAGCCTGGCAGTGCTGACTTCTTTGTTCTCTTTCTTTGGGGGAAGGAATATCACGGTGTACTTGGTTTCATAATGGAAAAAAGAAGGCATTGGCCGTTAGCCATGGTCATTTCCATATCAGCAGTCTGTGAGAGCAGGCAGTGCTGCCTGCCTGGGCTTCCTGTGGGTTTGCACTGTCAGCAGCCAGCGCCGACACCGACCCACCAGCGTGTGTGGGAATCTCTGGTGCGTGCATGACACAGCCAACAAAGCACTCAGGATGAAGATGATGTGAGTCTGAGAAGGGCCTGAGGGTGATTTATTCCCCTGCTGTGTGGGCAGGTCCTACCTTTTCAGAAAAAGGATTAGGAATCACTGTTATGGCTTCTGTATGTCTCAGAAAGCATCGTTTTGCCTTTAGTTTCTCAGAAAAACTCAGTGCACAGATCACAGAACGATTTGGGTCGGAAGAGACTTTTAAAACTCATCTTGTTCCACACCCCCTGCCATGGGCAGGGACACCTTCCACAAGAACGGTACTCAGAGCCCCATCCAACCTGGCCCTGAATGCTTCCAGGGATGGGCAGCCACAGCTTCTCTGGACAGCCTGTTCCAGTCACTGCCTGAAGAACAAAATCCTGAAGGACTAGTGTAATTAAAAAGATGAATCGGGGAAAGCAGAGCAAACAGTCTTAATGAACAGTGTTTTAGTGTATATACAGCAATGTGATCAGTGCATGCTTGGCACAGATGAATTAAGGGAATAATAGGCTTTAAAAACAGCAGTTTTGAAAATATTTTATCATGTAGAAATGTGTTAAAAGTTCACGTTGGGAGCTGGCTGTTTTATAGTGTGATTTGAATTCCATGTTCATACGTTAACATAATGTGGTTTCTATCCCTTTATCCCACATGTTGCCACTATGGTTGCAAATGTGTTGCCTTAGGTAGAGTGGGAAGCACAGCTCTTAAAGGTTCAAAAACTCCACAAATACATCCCCAAAATGGGGTCCACTCACCAGCAGTGACCCAAACCCAGACTTTGGGCCATGCCATTGCTCCCTCTGCATTTTGCAAGTGTTCTTAAGGAAAGGAAAAGGCTAACAGTAACATTAAAACAGGACTGATGTTAAAAACAAGAAGATAAATGATTCTGCTCAGCCTACTGGTTTAACATATGGTGTGGAGAAGCAAATGGGACGTGGCGACAGACCCCCGTGCATGGTAATGGATGGTTGTGTTCGAGGGGAGCAGCACAACAGCCCAGCGCCAGGGGTGTCAGCTGAATTTGGGCACCAGGGAGCAAAGGGTGCCTAAGCTTGAATGAGGGCAACGTGATGGATGTGCCACGTACCAGTTTGAGCTTAAAGCTAAAATCTAAAAAAGCTATCAAACTGGTTTTGTGCAAAGGAGACACAGGGAACTCCTGGTCTGAGAGAGGGTGTGTGCTTGCCAGTGCTGAGGTGCAGGGGCTGACTTAGTGGATATTTTTGGTTTTGTTTGTGTTGTTAGTTAGTTTAAAGCCTCTTGAAAGCATTGCTAAGCATCACAGATTTCCTCCATGAGGAGGGAAGGAATTATGGGCTTTCACCAGAACGTTATCTGAGACTTTTAACTGTAGCATCTGATGTTGGCACCCCACTGTCTGTCTGTCAGGGGATTAATGACTGAAGATGTGAATCTTTGTGGTTATAAGGAAAAGCTTCATGTTTCTTGACTGTGAGGGCTGAGAGGCAGCTCTTGCGACCTTTTGTATGTCTTACTCCAAAAAAATATCTGCACCCACAGAAAATAATCCGTCCCAACCATTTTGAGGGAATTTGCTTATAAATACCAAATACCTCTGAAAGGGTTAATCTTCCCCATAAAGTTTATGCAACCTCCTGGTATCCACTGAGTGTAGGCACTGCTTTTGCTTTTCCTTTGTTACTCTACAGTGCTTGCTCAGCTCAGAGGACACTCTGTTCTGGCAGTGCATGTATCTGGGTAAGGAGAGGAAACAGGGCTGATGGAAAAGGATTTGCCTGTTAAGGTTAAGGGTTGTTGCCCATCTGTTAAGGTCTGATGGTCTCACATTACTGAGATCACTTTTGCCACCACAGAAACGTTGCCCAAAGCCTCTGCTTGGTCTTGATTTGGGCTGGTTTTGAAGAATCCTTGTTCCTGTGCTGCTCAGCGTGCAGCTGTGCGTTGAGTGGAAGCAGGATTGCTACGGCCAACGTGGAGGGACAGCCACTGTGAGGCTGATCCTGGCTCCATCACAGCCTGTGGCAGCAGTGAGGGGCCTGGCAGGATCCCACCTGGATGTGTGACACACCTCCACACAGGCCTTTTTCTTTCCAGAGTGACCTCAGTGCTGTTTGCTCGAGCAGGACAGCACTTACACGTCAGAGCTGTGCTAGAGCTGCCTCTGAGCGTATTTATCGCTAGCAGTGGAGTTATTGGGAGTGGAGATGAATGTTGGCCTTCCTCTGGGGAACGGGCTGTTATTTTACATCCGTTAGTACACCCCTGGCACACACAGCTTGGCAGGAAGGCTGCCAGAGCACCAGTGATGCCTGCAGGGTCCCTGGGCAGCCGCCCCAGGACGGCCAGGGCAGCATCCTGTGCACGCTGCTATTGCAGGAGGCCCTGGAGATAAAGCAAGTGCTTCCACAGAGAAATGGAAGCTCTTCAGGCTTGGTTTCCTTAACCTCTTGAAGCTCTGTTGTGGCTTGGGTTGTTTCTGGTTCTTAATGGATGTTTCTACATCTAACAAATTCCTGGTGCAGTAATTAGTTTCATCAATAGTGAAGCATTTAAGTGTCTTAATTTTTGCACTAATGAACTGGGATTCCCCACGGGTTGTCACACAAGCTGTTTCAGCATCACAGAAATTCTCTGTGCCAAATATTGCTGGTGTCTTTTGGGAAGCAGGAGAGTTTCTGTGACCCCTCCGTGCCATTAAGCTGGTTCTTCTCAGCCCGTGTCAAGCTGTTTGACAACCTGAATTCCTTTAGGCAGCAGAGCTGGTCACTGACTTTTCCCATGAGCAGCTTTCTACCCAATTCCAACTCCAGCCAGCTGAAGTCCCTCTTTCTCCCTGATCTCGTTTATTCAGTGGCATCAGTGTGACTTGGGACCAGCAATAAAAGCGGAAAGTAGGTGTTGCTGGGGCACAACCCATCTCTTGTGTGCAATGTGTGGAGGAATGTTGCTGGCACCTCTGTGCCAGTGCTCACAGGGACCTGGGGGTAGGATTCATTGGTAAAATCCCCCTTTCCCTAAAATCCAGACAGCAGAACATGCTGCTGCCTGCTCGACTGCAACCACTCTGAAAACTGCTCAGACAGCAATCAGAGCCTGCACCTCTCTGCCAGCATCTTAACGAGATGATTTACTATGCTTTGCTAAACATTTACAGCATATCTACACCTGAATTTTAGCAGCAAATCCTCTCACCCAGGGAGATGCTTTGGGCTATCAGGAAAGACGCAATATACTGGGGGAAGAAAAAAAAAATAACCCCAACAATCCCTAAAGGTCATGCCAATTGTACCCAATGAAAACATCTCCTCTGCTGTTGAGCTGTGATCTCCTTAACTCCAATAATGTAACAGTTATAAGATTTAACAGGGAGACAGCTGATGATTTAGCTGTTTTTCTGTGGTAGATGAAGAGGAAAATCAGGCTGGAGTGGAGTGGAGGTGACACCTGGAGAATTTGAAGAAAAGCAGGGATTTCCGTGGCTGAGCTGCATCTGCTGAGACTGGTGTTTTGAGGATGTGTCATTTTGGCGTGTGCTGCCAAGAGGGACAGGTGGAACAGTTCCCATCTCTGAATGAGAGAGGTGAAAATGATAAGAAGCAAGGCAGTGGTGTGTTGTGTGGTGCCATCAGGAGCAGCTAATGAGGCATCCCGAGTGCCAGGCGCAGGAGATTCGGGTTTGGTGCAGGACATCTCCCACCAAACCCAAGGCTGCCTTCCCAAGGTGTCAGGAGGTGGCCTTGGGCTGGTGAGCACAACCCACAGAGGCCCAGGGAATACCAAAGGCTTCTCTTGGTAATCCTGCACTGCCCCCAGCCCAGGCTGGTTCTTACTGGTGCAGTAACCTTACAGCTCTAGAAAGCAGAGGAAGGACTCTGGGCTTGGCAGCTTTGAGGTCGTGCATTTCGTATGAAGTTTTTGCTGTTTTTATAAAAGCAACAGAGTTGCCCTCTCGTGCATTTTTGTGACTGGACATGTGGTCAGTTGCTGGTGTTACAGTGTTTGACCTGCAGCAGGTAATCCTCACTGTCTGTATGGGTTTATAGGAAGCTGTTTGCAATGAGCAAGTCTGGGCTACTTTTTCATATTAAAAATATTATGTTTGTGCACTCCATGGACATAAACCTAGTGATAAAAACAGTGGGAGCCCATGTGAGTGTCCTAAGGAGGTGGTTTGCAATGAGGAGCACAGTACATACTGTCCCAACTTAGAGTCTTAATTACTGTGAACAGCAACTAACTGCAAGATTTCTTCCCAGGTTAAGGAAAGAGAAGTGCCAACCATTTAACCTCCTTGCAGACACACAGTGTCCCCTTCTTTAGCTAAATGCACTGAACTGAGGCATCTGATATTCTCATCCTGAGTAAATGCTTACTGCCAGGAATATGTAGAGTGGGATTCACAGGGTGTTCCCATTAAAATCTAGGTCCTTGTAAACAGCAAAAGCCAAGGGGGGAAAAAAATACAGGGCTTGAATTTACAAATGAAATCATATTTCATGCATAATTAAGAAGAAATTGTGAAATCTTCCCAGGCATGGGAAAAAATGCAGTTTGATGCAGATGCAGCTGGCTGTCCAGATCCTTGCCAGGGCTCCCTGCTTGTTTATTCTAAGCAGAAAGCATTTTAAGGGGAGGAAGCCAAGCTCCAACACCAGCAGTCTCTTCTTGTGGTCATCTGTGTTCAGCTGGGAAGCACAAAAGGTTCGCAGCCCTTCAAGCCTTTGCCAGGACTTAAGCCTTTGTCCATAATGTCTGAATAAGTAACACAGGTAGGAATTAAACAAAACCAAAGCAAAACATGGAGACATTAGAAAAACTGTCTCAGCTTACTGCACTAAGGTTACCTGTAGAGAGAGCTCTCTCCTCCTTCTCACCTAATCCTTTCCTGACAGTGGGCTCTGTTTCTTTCTTCGTGCCTGTGGGAGCCCTCAGGCTGTATCTGGGTAGAGGTCCCCACCAGACAGGATTAATTAAAGTGCACCTCTCCCTCCAGAGCCCTTACACCCCACTCCTGGGTCCAGATTCAATTTTTCACCTTGAAACTTCTTTTGTTTCTTCTTTACCTATGTGACTGCCTGGCCATGCTTCTTAATGAGATTGCTTTTATTCTTTCAAATCTTATCCAGAAACACAACTTTATCAATTCTGCAGAGATTCGGAGAAATATGAATGACAGCCTCTTAATATTCCACGATTTCACAGCAGCCGCCGCCACGGGCTCGTGTGATGACGGAGTTTACGCAGCCAGGAGGGAAAGCTGTTCTGCAGTTAAACAGGAGATGCTGTAGTTGTGTCACAATCTGCCACCTGTCATGACAATACAGCTGAAAAGGCAGAAGGGGTGGAACTTGGAGCATGACTGCATCCTTGCAGCACCTGGTGTCCTCCGTGTCCTGCAGAAACATGCCTTGGCCGCAGAGAGGTGAAGCTGTGGCTGGCCACCAGTGGTGGATGAACGTGACAATGGCCACGTGGTGGTCAGGGAGGGGTGTTGACCATCTGTGTTCCCAGGAACCCTATGGGCTCTTCCTGAAGTTACTCCCCACGGCAGCAGGAGAGGCTCAGCCGTTCTGTGTCCGGCTGTACATGATCCTGCCATGGATCAGCCGGCGACGGGAAGGGAGAGCTGAAGGGAGCACCAAGACAATCCTGTCAGAGTGATTCCTGCTTAGCCACTGCTGTGAGGAAGTGTCTTGGACTTCAAAGCAAAGTAATCTCTGCTTTGTCTCATGCAGAGATCCTCAGCTGAGTCATAGGTGTAAATTTTGGGTATCAATAGACACTCCTGAAACATCTACTTAGAAAAACCAAACCCGGGAAAGCTCCTCGAAGTGCTGGCAGAGCCAAGTTATATCTCCTATCCTGGATGTGAGATGCAGAAAAGTGAATGGTAACTCCAGTGTTTCCCTCGCCATGTGCCACCTGTGGGATTTGTTTCCATTCCGGGACTTCCAGGGAGCTGTAGGGGTGACCTGACCGTGCCACAGACACTGAGGCTTTGTGACGTGCCCTGTGTGCACTGGGCTCCTCGCACCTGATCTTCTGAAGCGATCCTCTAATTAAATTTAAGATCCAATTAATTTAAAGGTCTGTGCGTGCCAAAATCTTGATATATGTTAATGTGACAGGGGAGCTTGCAATTCAGCACTTCAGCACAGCAAATGCCCTCCACGAGTTCCTCCACGAGCATCCTGTGGGTGCTGATCTGCACCATCAGGCAAGTTAGATGCTTCTTAAAAATTTGTCTGTGCAAGGCATAGCTGAGCTCACACAGCACACCTGCCGTGGAAGCTGGAATGGGTGTCTCTCTCCAAAGCCCCAGGTAGTGTCCCTACCACCACACTGCTCTCACCTCCAGCACAGCAATAATGCTGGTTTTTTAGCAGTCAGACTTGCCACTTGCAGGCATGGACCCAGAAGGAAGCTGGATAATGCAGTCATTTTAAACTAACTGGTTCGCTTTGGGAAATCCTCTGCTAATTCCTGCTGTTTTCCAAGCTGCTAAAATTTTTTAAAAGACAATAATGTATGCCTCTGTAGACAAGTAAAGTAGCACAAATAATTGCATTTTAATTTTTTTAACCTCTTTTGTCTCACAAACTTGCGAGAAGGTTGAAAAGTAGGGTGTGAAAGAGAATAATTAAGAATAATAAGAGGATTGCATCAGAACAGTTTTACTGTGGGATATATCAGTTTTACAGTGGGATAAATCAAACATCTGCATGTAGGAACATACAGACCATTTACTTTTTGCTTGTCGAGGATCAGCCTGAGCCTGCATTGTCTCCCCGAGCCTTCACCTCCAGGTAAGCACTGTGGCAGTACCTGTGTTTGTACAAGCCAGATCCAGCTGGGATGTACAGGGAAAAGGAAAATATTATTTCATCTGGCTTTTCCAGTAAATCTGTCTCCTGGATGTGACTGGAAATCTGGTGATGCACTTCAATTATTCAGCTAATTGGGAGATGAGTTAATTTTTGTGTCAAGTTGTGCAAACGAGTCAATGGGTTTAGAATCTTCCCAGCCCAATACCAGTCTTTTTGACATACCCCTGAAAGGCTTTTCCTATTCATGCTTTCCTCTATACCAAAAGAGAGGTTAATATTATTTATTCTTTCCAGAAAGAAAAACAATATCAAGTGTTTTGAAAGCTGTGACCTGGAGGCTTTCATTGTGCTGTGCAGTCAAGGGCAAGGCTTGTATTCAGAATTGCAGAGAGACAGACAACAAAGTGGATCAACAGAATAAAAGTTATTCAGCTGAAAGAGAAAAAAACCTAAACCAAAAACCTGGAGACCAAATATTTACTGGTAAGTGCACTGAAACAGGTATAAAGAGGTGGTTGTGTTCAGAGTTTTAAAGACCAAATTACCTTCCCAGCAAAAGGGCTGCTCAGTGAGGCTTCCATCCCACCAGCAGCTGCTTCCTGCTGACGTGGGTGGCTTTTCTGTGAAATAATGGGGCAATTATGCCTTGTTGACCTCAGGAGTGTTTGCAGGGAACAAGAGGAGAAGCACGAGTTGGTCAGGGCACACTGGCACAGCGGCAGAGCATCACCCATCACCAGGAGCTCCAGACTGTCTCTGGGACAGGAAAGCTAAATTTTAGGGTTTTTTTTTTTTTTCCTTGCAAATAATGCCCCCGGCTGCTCTGACTCTGGCTGTTGAAACACGTTCAGCCCCACACAATAGGTTTGACTCATGCAAAATGAGCGAGTGGGTCCTGGGGCTGAGCAGGGCTGATGGAGGCAGCTGATGTCCCCGTGCTGTGGAGCTGGGGGCTGCCAAATCTCCCTTTTCCAGCTGCAAAGGGCAGCCTAATGTGGGAGCACTGCAGCAGCACAGATGGGCTGAGCTGCAGAAGGTAACACAGCACTTCCCCAGATTTTCCCTCCAGTGCCTGAGCTTCTGAGGCTAATGAAGCTTTAAGGGATAATGTGAATTGCTGCATAAATTGATATCCTTTGCTAATTGCATCAGCATTTTGCTTTGATGAAATTCTAGTATAAGGAGCCAAAAAACTAATAACATACAACATCAATAGCTATTTTACAAAAAACAGAAGCTGATGATTGATTTATTGAACATCTGATGATTCATGGAGCCATGGTTTGGGTCACCAGGAAAGGGTTTTAAAGGTTCTGTGGAAAAGTATTTCAACATGGTAAAGGATCACTCCTTAAAAAAAACCAAACCCCAAACATTGTCAGAACATGATTCAGGCTACTAAGTTGAAGGTCACCTTGTTCTGCTCGCTGAGATGAGACTTATCACCACCCACAAGTTGCTTCAGTCCTCTCTTGTTTTCCCCCTCCTTGACTGCCAGCCAGTCATCTTGTCCCAGTTGCAGAAAATCAGGTGGCCAGAAACACTGTTGAAGGTCTTCAGAGCCAAACAGCTCTCAGGCCAGGGCTGCTGTGAATACCTCACCAGCATTTTCGTGGCCAAATTGGATAGAGGCAGATTGTCTCTTTTTAGCTCGGGGTCTGACAGAAGGAAAAGCCCTGGTAATCGTGCACAGCGCTGCCTCTGTGTCAGGTGGTTGGTAGCAAACCAATTGTTATTACCTGGCAGTTGGTTGGAAGCAGAAACTCATTCACTCAAGTTTTTTAAGGACATAAAAAAGCTGATTGAAGTGGAGCCAGTCCCAGAGAGCTGGGGGCTGCATCCTGCACGACCATGACCTCCCTTGCTCTGGCTGTCAGCTCGTTACTCTTATTTTGGGCACTTCTACCTTGACCTTGTGGCAACCTCCCGTTTCTGCTGTGGTGTTGACAAATGCATTTCACATCTACAACTTCTGTGCTCCAGTGAGACCTCTCTCCATCACCACTGTGCAAACCAGAGGGGTTTGCATGGGCAGCAGGGTCACGCAAGTGCTGCAAGGGTGACATGAAAGCCAAGAGCTGATTTCGCTTTCCCACGGAGGGCAAGGATTCAATGCCCTTGTTTCCTTAGGCATCATTTGTTGTGGAAGCTGTTGGTGATGGCTGTGAGGAAGTGGTTGGCTGTCCACTGGCATGGGAGGCAGGTCCTCGCCCAGCCAGCAGTGCATGAACAAAACTAAACATCCCAACCGGTCCTGGGGAGCACAGAACTCCTGTAAAACACGGCCAAAAGCACCTCTGCCTCCTGAAAATGAAGTGTGAGGAAGCGTGAACGCAGAGAGCAGAAATGAGCCCAAAGGTGCAGAGCCATGGGGTAGTGTTTTGGGGAGGTGCACACACCCACCTCCTCGTGAGAGCCAAGGGTTAAAACACATGTCAGTGCCTGAGAAAAATGCTCCCAAGTCACATAAAATCGTCCCTCGTTTTAAAATGGAGTAAGAGCTGAAGAATTTCATTGAAACCACCTACGTTGTCCACCAGGGTTTCCTCACCCTTCAGTTCCTGGCTCCTCTGGTTCATCTGCATGACTTTTATTCCCATGTATTCTTTTTTTCTTTGGTACCAAGCATGTTACTGGAAAGCCTTATTGAATAATATAGAATATCTACAGGAAAATAAATTTTTAAAGAGATTTCTGGGAGCAAATAATTTTAAGCCAATCTAATTTATTTCTAAGATGGAGCTGCAGTATGCATTGATCTGTCTTTATCCTCACAGGACTTTTGACGTTGTGCCTGTGACATTCCTTTAAATCAGTAGAGGAAATACCGGCTAAAAAAATCTACAACAAAGTGGACGTATTAAAACAAGAAGAACAGGAAAACTGTTTACAAAGAGCAGCAAGAAATGGCCCAACCTTTGCAGTGATTTAAAGGCAGGGTGTAGGAGCCCATCTGCTGTTGCCATCCCATATCCTGCACCCCTGGAATTCACACCATCTCAGCTCTGCATCCCTGAAAAACATCCAAAGAAACTCCTTGGATGTTTTGTCCAGGTGCTCAGGCCGTGATTGTACCAGGAGAAGTCAGTTCTCACTTGCATAAAGGATAAGGTGATTAAACTAAGGATAAGACGATTAAAGTAAGTGTATTTGAAGTTTCTGTGTTCATGGGCAGTAGTGTCTAAATCACACCAAGAATGCCATTAAGTTCTGCCAACATGAAGAATTTGCCCTTGTTTAATCTGACTCCACTTTTCATATTAATTTAACTAAATGAATGCAAGTCACAGTGTATTGAGAGAGCGCCTTATTTCCATTAATCTTAAACCAGTTCCAGGTCAAAGGCAATAACTAGGAAGAAGTCACTAAAACTGATATGTGTGTCTGTATAGGAGTTTCCCTATTTAACTAAATGGGGCTTGAGTTACGCTTTTACTTAAAATGATGCAACTTTCATGTGAAAAGGTTTGGATCATTTAAGCAATCTCACAAGTTTAACTCTAAAACCTTACAAATTAATAAAACAGTCAGAGAAGCCAGCAAGGAAAGCATATGAGAGAGATCCAGGATGCTGTTTTCGTTATTCAGTTGGTTTAGTCATTGGGTTTCCCTGTCCCTGTTGGCCCTGCAAGCTGGGGCACTGTGGAGCTGCACGAGGCAAGGTGTGAAGGAGCTGAAATCTGCTCTTCAGCTTCTCCTTTCCTCTTCATTTCTGAAACCCGATGGATTTCTCTTGCTTTTTACACAGTGTGATGAAAGCTGTGGCATTGCATGCACTTGGATTTGGTCCAGCCGGGGGGACGGAGACTGAGGTAAGTGTGGAACACTGATGGACTATTTGCTGACACAGGGCAGGTGCTTTGTGCCACAAGGGTGCAATTCCCAAATGAGTAGACCCCAGACCTTGGTCTCCCACAGCTAATTATGCATCTCTTATCAAGTTTATGGTTTGTTGCTTTTTTTTTTAAGGCAGCCCAGAGCAAGTGTATATGTATGGAAGATAATTGCTAACAGCACCATCCATAACTCTTCCTCTGCTTCGTCATCTTCCAGTTTATGCCTCAACACTTGATGGTACCCATTATGCAGAGATCAATGTGTCAAGATGAGGTAGATTTATAGTGAAGATAATTCTGCTCCTGAGTTTGAAAAAAAGAGTCTAATATTTTCACTGAGTTAATCAAAGGAACTCAAAGGGGGTTTAAATCTTTCCATTTTCCTTGGCTCATGGAGAAGATGAAAAGTGTTTGACCTCCAGTAAACCAACTGAACTCATACGGTGGCTCTGTAGATAAATAAAGTGTCCACCCAGACAGAATATTGATTACCTAGGTACTATTTGCTGAATCACAAATAGGACCATCAAAGGCAACAGCAAGAAAGTATCACAAAATACATCAGGGCATCCAAAGTGTTGGGCTTAATGCAAATAGACAAGTTAAATAAGTGGCATCAAACAGGGCTGAGAAGTGGCAAGGTGCATTGCTGCAGTGCTTTATTCATGGCAGTGACAGGTCCCCTACACCAGCCACCACTCACTCTGGCACTTGCTTTAGGGGGGCAACTTGTTAAAGGGACTGGGGCTGTCATGGAAAATTTTGGCCTCCAAATGCTCTCATCACCCGCCTGGCACTGAGACATGAGGTTTTCGGCCTGGTGATTTAGTAGGGAAAGAATTAGCCATCTGAGCCATTTGCAGTTGTAGTTTCTGTAAGTGTTGGTTGTGACTCAGAGCTCACAGACTGCTGAGGTGACCAACTCCTGGGGCTTCTGGTGACACTGGGAGTGTCGTTGCTTGGGACAGAGGTTACCCCAGTGGGGGCCACTCTCCCCTGATGGTGTGATCAACATACAGGGAGGATCCATCACCTCTTGTTAGACGTAGGCAATAAAATGGCAGTTTTTTCACCTCTTAAGAAACCATAGATTTGGAAGGGTACACCTGACTGGTTTAAACAAACAAACAAACAAACAAACAGGCAAATCTCAGGGCCCAAATCTGGGGGTTTTGAGTAATGTGTGATTTATGAGCAGAGGCCTTGTGACTCTGATTCTAGGAGGGGTTATCACAGGTGGGAGCTGTGTCTCTGGGTGGGCAGGGGGCACAGGATGACCTTCCCCACCTGCCAGGGGGATCTTTTACATGCTGAGCAGGGTGGTGTGGGAAGCGAGAGAAGAGGATCACAGGAAATGTGTAATGAAAGACAGAGATGCACTTCTTTTTGCCTTCCTTATGGGAGTGAGCTCTGGGCAGACCCGCTGGGTGTTACACGGGTTTTACCATCAGACCCAACTGAACCAGTAGCAGGGTACAAAGAGACAAAGTTACAGATAATTCTCAGAAATTAAAATAAGCAACTTTTGCTCTCTTTATATTTGTGCAAGAAGTCACTACGAAATGCATATTCTGTTTCACCTTCTTCTCTACAGAAAATACACAAACTGCAGTTTATTCCAAGTATAGCAGCACTGCTGGAAGAAGTGATCATAAACCAGACTAATAATCTGGGTAGTAATATTTCTAAGTTGAGATAATTTTGGACTTGTCAACTTTGGCTGAAGTTCCAAACCAGGCATATTTTCTTTTGTATTAAATATATTACGTGTCATGAGGCAAAAATGAAAATAGTGCTGGACTTCATTTATAAAGCTGTCTTCAGACAGAGCTGTAAAGCTTGTTTTGTTTGACTTTTCTTGGATGACAGTGGACTTCAGATTGAAAGAATATGTGCTGTAGGAGGGCCAGAATAATCCTTTAAGCAGACGTGGGTATCTCCAGTAGTTCTTGCTGTAGGATGTAAACCTCTGGATCTGAGCAGAGAAATGGGATGTGTCCAGCTCTGACAGGGATATGGACAATTTCATCCTGCTATGGAAATCTTGAAGGGAATGTATTCAGAAAGAGAACTCTATTTACAGTAATTTATGCCTTTCAGGGCTTATCCAAAGCCAGACAGTCTCACAGGGATCTGCTGAATTACTGCACGAACTGAGGTCAATACCTCTGTTCCTTTTTTGAAGGGCTTTTATGTTTCTGGGCTTTGGTGTGAGGGGGATGGACTTGCACAAACATCTTCTTGGAAGCAGAACAACAGGACGAGGATGAGCTGGATAGAGAATTTAACAGCCAAAGAGGAACAGGCAGGCATTAGGGCTTGTGCTAGTATTTGGCCAGTGGGGGAGGATTATGAAAATATCTGTGTTAAAGAACCCCAATGGTTGAAGATCTGGGTTTTAAAGAAAAAAACCAAAAGAATTCTGTTCAATTCAGTATCTAAATATCTTAGAAGTCAGACTGTAGATTTAATGTCTAATGAACAGACACCTGAAGTAGCACCAGTTCCTTGGTGTTAGTGAGGGAGAGAATCACCAAAAGCAAAGATGGGATTTTAGGCTTTGGCATGGGCTGTGCTGCCACTGTGGGAGGCTTCAGGAGGCACCTGGTAGGATTTGCACACACACCTTGCTCCGTGCATCACGTGTTTGAGCACTTATCTGGGGAGGTTTCCTGCATTTCACACTGGTACAGGTGCGGAGGTTGGGACACTGCAGGCTCCAGGGCTCACCGAGCCAGTGGTGGGATGCCAAAATCTCACCTGTGCCTGGGGCTACCTTTATCTGATTTTGTGCCTGTGAGGTGCAGTGAGATAAAGTGGATCTTCCTGGGGTAACGAGCACAGTATCTAATCTTTATCCCCCAGATTACGAATGGTGTAGTTACAGGTTAATAATTAACAGTGGAGGTTAATGGAAGTAAATGTATCAGCTGCACTGATCACTGGAGCCCTTTGCTTTCCTATGGCTTCACACATTTTGGACATAGGGGAATTCCCAGAAGAGGTTTTGCTGATTTTTTGTGTGTGAAGCCATTTGGTCCCTTCCATTCAGAAATCTTCCCTTTACTGCCCAGGGGATGCTGCCCTCCCTTAGCTGCCTCTCTCCAGGCAGGAATACCAAGGGTGGGGGGGATAATTTTACAGAGAGCAGGGTTAGATAATTAAACAGGGGTCCCACAAATGCATTAACAAAAGTAAGGTTTACTCTGATGCCTGGTTGGAGAAACTCGATTTTAAGATATCAAACTTCCTCCTGTCATCAAGATACAAAAGTCATATCCATGTGTACAGGTGCTCTGTCTAAATCCTCTCAAACATGGGAAACACAAAAGCAGGGATCTGGGTCACTTCCCCCTTCTCTGAGCTCTGTGTTCATTGGAATAGGTGGAGAATTTTTTATTATTAGTGTTTACTTATTTTCCTCTCATTTTCTTATGGTCGCGGTTGGGCACAGGCTACCAAGCAAGTAAAATCCTGGTGACATCTAGTGGCTGCCGGGGCTTCCCTGCGGCGTCGGGGCTGGGAGTGCCTCTGCTCTGGACATTTCAGCAGGCTGTGCACAAAACAGAGATGGAAATACTGGGCCTTCCAAGACCAACAGACTTCCACAACCTGAATGTAGAGACCTCCCCATCTTGCCCAAGGACAATATTGTTGGAATTTCTTTGGATAGTGCAAGCAGTCCAAGCACTCCTGCCGCGTGTTCCTGGTCGTGGGCAGCACCTACAATGCTTTGGAGACAGCAAAAATGGGTGATGTCACCAGAGTGGCCTTTTGTACCCCAAATCCTGCTTCCCTTTAGAACAGCCTCTGTCATCCCACCGCCTGGCTCTCTGTGGGCAAAGCACTCACCAGCACCCACAGACTGGCTGAGCGCTCAAACATATCACAGCAAGATTCGTTTGCAGATGTCTGGTGAGAGAAATTTGGGCCAATTACAGAAATATTTTGAAAAGCCAATTTGCAAGGAACATAATACGGCACTATGTGTTAATTAGCAAATCCAAAAGGAAACACTCTGTGAAGCTGGAGGATTCAGGGTGGGTTGTAGAACACAGGCTGGCTTTATGTCAAGTAAAACTGGTACTTAGACAAGGAACATTGATGTGATTTGAGTTTGGACACACAGTTTGGGCAGTCTGCAAGAACAGGCTACTGCCAATGCATATCAGCCGTTGTAGGTAAGTGTGGCTGAGGAAAGGTTTGAAAAAATACTGGGGAAAGGAAGCAACACCTGTGTGCCGGAGGCCTGGTGGCAGCTGTTTCCCCCAGGGCAGGCTCGGGGAAGGGTTACCCTCATTAAGGCTGAGCACAGATGCCAGCTTGGTCTTTTCCCATTGCTCTGTGCCGGAACGAGAAACAGACTTTCATTTTGTGATGAATGGGTGAAATCGTATTTGGGTTCTGCTCGAACAAACCAGCAGTAATTTCAGAGTGACTGAGCCAGGGGCAAGGCTGGCACGTGTGGCAGCACTGTGTTTCTGCTGGTGTGCTCTCCACACGCAACCACAGCCTGTCGTCAGCTGGGCACTGCCTCCCCCAGCCAGGATTGCTCAGATTAAAGCATAGAATAAGCACCCACACAGACCTAGTGTCAGTGAAATAAGCAGATACCAGAGGTGTGTGTCCAGGCAGGTGCTTCCTCCCCACGCACCGTCTGCCCCTGCAGTCCCACATCTCCACGTGCTCCCGTGGTCATCCAGCCTGGCTGTGGGCTGCTGGCCGCTGGGCAGCAGCTTGCACGTGTCCTGCACTCACGGTTTGCTGGGGTGGCTTGAGAGCGAGAACATTTGGGAAATTCTAAGGGAAACTGAGGCTTGTGATGATGCTGTTGGCAGGTTTCGGCACGGCCAGGTGACACACCACAGTGTCCAGCTCCTAAAGGGGGGCGGCCCCTTATGTATAATTCATCAGGAAATGAGAGCTGCAATTATGATGTGTTTGCACAGCAAAATGGCTGTAATTACTGGGTATATTTACACCCATTGCAGCTCAGTACAGAGGGAAGCAAACCCCTTCCCCTTCCTGGCTGGGACGCTCCCAGCCACGGCACGAATCCTCAGCGTAGTCAGGGCTCAGACCACCAGCACCTTTCTAGGAGGAAAAAGCAAGTAGTCTTCTTTTTAACAAGAACCCAGCTAAAAGTGGTGTTTGGGTACCATCCAGGCAGCAGACAGGCTACGTGGGAATACAAGAACCTTATGAATAAAGAGGCAGAAAGAAAATCCCTGAAGGGAGCGGGCTGCAGAGGTGCGAATGCAGCACATCCAGGGCAGCAGCAGCAGCAGATGTGGCTGGAGGAGGCTCTTGCCTGCCTTCCCACGGCTCTGCACTGCATGGCAGGAGTGGCACCTCCCAATGGGATCCTGTCTCCTGCCTCTGCAGCAAAACAAGGGAAAATTGAACCCTCTGGAGGTGAGCAATACGTCCTGCAGCCCACGTCAGCCTAGGCTGTGCAAAGTACTTTGGTAAGTGAGATCTGTTTATTATTTCATTCAAGGCCACTTGCATAAAGTGCCAGAGTGAATCAAGGAGGCAAGATCGGACCATGAATAAAGGTTTTAAGGCTGAGGATTCACTTTTGTTTATAAGCACTTAATGTTATTTTTGCATTGAAGACCAATTTTCAAAATAGAGTTGAGAGCTCCCTGGAAGCCCTAACCTCGGGGCTTGTCTGCATGAGGAACTCTACCCACATTTCTCCTGCAGTCAAAGTATAAGTGAATTAAAATAAATCCAATTATGGCCACGTTTTCTCTGATGGAGCACAACCACACAGGCTCACCATCTGTGCTCACTAATCTGTGCTATGAATTCATAGCCCTGTATTGTTCAAGTTACTCTTCTGGGGTATTTCTGGGTAAACAAATATTAAATCTGTTCAAAAATATGATTTACAGTAAGGTTTATGTAAGGGTGTTCCACATAACTTTAGTCTTGTTTCGAACTGTTTTCCATGTAATATTAATCTGTTTTCCAACCAGTGAAATGAAATGAAATGTGTGCTAACTCTTAATATGCCATCCCTCACTTTGGACTGACAGCGGTTTATGTTGGGTTTTGTTGAAAGGGTTCCTGATTGAATTCAATTATGTTGAAGGAAGTCAATGACCCGGAGTGACATTCCATGTGTAGGGAGTTGCCCATGTTTAAATGGGGCTTAAAGTTGTCACACCTGTAATGGAACTGTGTCAGTGCATTTTATGTATGCGCAGTCAGGCTCCGAGGTAACTTATGGCCCTGCAAGTAAGGAAATGCATCCAGTTCCTCAAGAGGAGCCTGCTATATATATGAAAACAGATCCAGGATGTTCGTTTCAGTAGTTAGTTGTTTCAGACCTTTGTTTTCTCTGTCCCTGCTTACCCTTTTTTACCAGTTATCTTGAGGAAAGACCTTGCAGTGCTGTTCCTGGCAGAGGATTGCAAGCAGAGCTGGCACAATTTCATGTGCCCACCACAGCGTCAGCCTCCAGGGCCCTGAGCTTCACAAGGGGGTGCATGAAAAGCCCGGGTGCTGCATCCAGCACTCCCCAAATCCACTCCCCCTGCCCCAGGCAAAGCATCAGTGACTCTATATCAGCTTTATCCCAGGGCTAATGAGTTTCCAATTAACAAGGATTTCTGTCTGCTGGGCACTAATCTAACATAGATGTGGTTGTAATGTTTTAACAAGGTTCCAAGTAATGCTTTAGGATCAGCAGCATAATCCTAATATTTGCCTAAATTGAGTGGCAAAACTTTTAATAGTCTCTTTACCTTCTAATTTGTCTGTTGCTGTTACTCATCAGACAAAATGTGGTATGTGCTGTTAGGTGAGATGTGGAGGAGAGTTTCTAAAGAGGAAACTGTGTTGCTTCAACTAATTAACAGAATTCAAAGAAAATTTAGGGCATTTTAGCTGTGGCTGACACAGAAGACGAAAGGTATTTGACATTATGACCAACAAATCTCCTCTGGTGGCTCCACAGAAAAATAAAATGCTTGTTCAGAAGCATGACTGCTCATTTAGGCTCTCTTCAGTGAGTCCTGAATGGCTCATCAAAACTGAGATGCTGTTGATACCAGATGTATCAGAGCAGCCAAGATGTTGGGACTGATAGGGGTGGACAGGCCGTGTAATTTGGGTACAGGTAGCACCAGAAGTGCCTTTATTTGTGGCATCACCCCCTGCCCAGGCAGCCACCCCTTGCTACCACTTGCAGAAGTGGCAGCGCAGATCAGCCTTTAGAAACCTGCTGTCAGCAGACCAGGAGGCTGCAAAGTCAACGTGGGTGAGTTCAAAGGGCAATAGGTTGGTACCAAAATCTCAGTTGGCTTCTGCCCCAGCAGCCCTCGTGCCCTCGTGACTCCACGTAGCTGCTTCACAGCAAATTCATTTTCCTGGCTCTGAAGCTCCCCCAGACGTGTCCAGACTCTGCCACCTGTCCCTTGTCACTGCAGGGACATGGATACAGTCGTGGCCCTTGGTCCTTTCTCCCTGCTCACCAAAAGATGCCAGCAAAGAGCTTTGGTTCCTCAGCTGCCAGCACTGCACATCCAGTAACTGATTTTTTTTGAAGGACCTGATTTTGGCATATTCCCCAGTGGGACTGGAGTGCAGAGTGAAGTCTTATTCTGCTGATCTGGATAATGTCATCAGATGGAGTCAAATGATTTTTAAGCAGGCTTTTCCATTAATTTCAGTGGTGAATTTTTTCCAATTAAAAAAAAAAGAAAAAAAAAAGAAATCCCATGTGTACCTGTGCAGGAGTGTGGTCTATAATATTTAAATTACCATATCCCAAAGGCTGAGTACAACAGAGAAATCAACAATTCAGGATAAAGGGAGTGTGAATTTGAGTTGGCCTTGAAGAAAAGTATTCTGTAAAATCTTTTAAGGCAAAGGAAAGAGGCAAGATACTTCTGGGTTCTAAAACCTGTGGCATTAACTGAAGTTACAGTAGGAATGGGATGATTGCATGGAAAGAAAAGAGATGGAAATGCTTAGATGACGGTGAAGGAATCTGGGCTGTGAGTTTGGGAGAGAAATAGGGTGATTATTAAGGAACAGCAACAAAATTTTTAGGGCATTTAGCCATTAAAACTACAGGGAAGTCTGCAGAACTTTATTGGTGTCCCAGCCCCGGTGACCCACACACAGCCAGGGCTCTGTGGGGCTGCACACACCATTTGCTGCAGGCACACACCAGAGGGACCCAATAGCTCACATAAAATTAACAGGACTTTCAGGTGTTGAGCAGAAACCTGTGTGTGCAGCCATGCGCGATACGTGTCCACACACACGTGTGCGTGTTTGGCTCCAAAGTGGCCTGGTTTTGCATTATTCACACACCAGAGTCAACAGCTGCCCAAAAAAACCTCAACCACAGCCTGGAATGAAGCTGGTTCTTTCCTTCCACCCCAGGAAACCCTCTGTTGGGATGGCAGCTGGGTAGTTTTCTGATCACTAAGAATTCTTCAAAAGAATTTTAAAGCAAGCTCTCCAGAGTCAGTGGATCACGATGGTTCAGTAGGGCTGGAGACAGAGTAAAATCACAGTGACATCTAGTGACCACTAATATTTCACAAAGGTGCTACCAGTGGAAAAAATTAACATGTTAAAAAAAAAAAGAAATCAACATTTTAAACACATAGCACAAAAAATCAGATCATTAACAGAAGTCAGGGAAAAGGTGGGCTACAGGTGGGGGTAGATTATGTGAATTAAAGTGCTGCAGGGCTGACAGAGAGAAAAGTGTCAGAGCTGGGGAAGGGCTGGGGGATGATTTCTGCAGGGATCTTTCCTAGGGCTGCATTTCTCACTGCTTCAGCAGAGTTTGCTGATGGCACTAAATTGCAGCACATTCTTATAAAAGAAACTTGACGTTTTGGAGACTGGGAATAGAACTAATAAAATGATGCACAGCTTCGAAGGTACGAGCTAGTCCCCAGGGAGGGAAAAGCAAAATGAACGCTGCTCCGTGGCTGGAATATGTGGTGTGGCAGCAGCTCTGCCTCTGTGCCGGACAGACACTGAAGGAAAAAGCAAATAAAGAGGGAATTCCAGCTGGGCATCACAGCTGCGGTTCAGGTTTGCATCTTGAACCAAAGCGGGGCTTGGGTTTGTGCTCGGCTGCAGTAGGAACTAACTGGTTGTGTGATGTTGACTGAGTGTTTTCCACTCCACGTTACTGATTGACTGACGACAGTTTTTAAAAAGAAAAAAGGATTTTTCTTCTGGTTCTGAGTATCAGTCAGGCAGTCTGGCCACAGTCTTGCCCGCTTGGTCAGGGTGGGCTTCAGTTCTGCTGCCCTGCCCAAGCACCTGCTGGGGCTGAACCCTTAGGTCTGAGCCAGTGGTAATTAATGAGCAAGGGATTAAGAGAAACTCTTCCTCCAAGCAGGATGGGCCAAGGCATTGCCTATTTATATTTTCATTGTGTGGAGTGATGAAAACACAATCAGATGTGCAGTTACAACAGAGAGAGAGAACTGATGCAGTTGGTGAGTTGATTTTGCAGATTTAACCCAGGTATCTTTGTGGCCATATAAATATGCAGGCAAATTTTCGTATGATGAAACATTCAGGAGCTGCTTTGACAAAAGTTGAGAAAGAAGCTCTCAGCCAATTTCCAAGCCCTTCCCTTGAGTCCCCAGCAGCCAGGCAGGTTAAGTCTCTCAATTATTAGCTGAAAACTGAATATACATTCCCGTGGTCCGATTCCAGGTGCCGCTGGAGAATATTCCTCAGACAGATGCATAAGGGGAGAGACAGATCCAGGCACATCAGATGCCACAGCTGCCTCTGACTGTTGTGAGCAATAACCACAGAATGGGAGCATATTAAAAATGGTAGGCCAAATTAACTGCCTGGTTTCTATGATTAGGTATGAGATTTTCTAGAAGGAATAAATGTATAGTGGGACTTCAGGTTCTGCATTTCTGTAAAGATTTTGATACAATGCTAGCTGGGCAATTGTTAGCTATGCTGACATAGACAGGAATTAGAAGAAAAATTGCAAATTGGGAAAGGACCTGGCAAAAGACAGATGCTGTGGTGAGGTTGCTTAGTGCTTTCTTGGGGGGTGAAGGGGAGGGGTTCACTCACTGGAGGATTTACAGACCAGCTCACCCCATTTTCCCTGCAGAGCTGGGAAGCACCTGGTGCCACTCATGAAAGCTGGAGAGAGAGGAAAAAGGACATTGCAGCCACTCAGCTGACCTGGCTGCTGCTACATCTCGGAAATTTCCCAAAGGGTTTGCACAGCTCTGATATTTTAGCAGAGAGCTGTCCTGGGTTGAAGGCACTTTATTCCATCACCATCCCGGGTGCAGGGGCTCAGGCTCCAGCCCCAGAGGCAAGGCTGTATCTGTCAACATCATGTTTGACTCTGTTTGTGTGGCCCAGGGGATGGCAGGGGCTGCACTGGAACACAAGGAGCAGCGCCCGGCACCGGGCGGGCTCCCAGCACAACTGCTGAGAAAACAATTAAAAATAGCATTACTGTGAATTGACAAATCTAGTGCTTGGTTTGGTCTCAGAGGGACGTGGCTGAGCCATAGGCTTTTCTCCATGACAGGTCTATTTATTTTAAATAGAGGAGCAGAAGAGATGTGCCTCCAGATGTTTAAAAAGCAGGTGGTTACTTTTCAAGGACTATTTGACCAGAATTTCACACCACAGCTCCTTTTAAATGAAGGTTTGGAAGGCAGATGACAATCTTCCACCCAGCATCCTCAGCATCTGCTTGTGAAGAAACACTGACCTGGGTGTAGCATCAATTTGCAATGGTGTGATGAGGAAAAGGAAGTACCATCACCATTGCAAGGAAATTAGTTGTGTTTTACCTTATGGGATGAAAATGCCCAGGGATGATGTCAATTTAATCAGGTTCATCATCTCATGGCAGAGGCCATTCACTAGTTTGTATGATCAAGGATCAAATTTCTCCTTGCTAGAAAAAAAGTAATAATATTGTGGGTAATGAGTGGGTCAGCACAGCAAGAGGGAAGCTGCTTTGCAGGAAAGGGCTGCTTCTGGGCATAGCTTGATTCCTGGAAGGTGACTAGATTTGGCAATTTGCAATATTTTTTACATGATTCACTCAGCTCCCAACGCAGAAGTGGATGTGATTTTAGATCCCACCAGCTGCGACAATTTACATTGAATTTATTTTGCCCGTTCTGCACTCCAGAATACTATTCCCTGCACTGACCACACCTAAAATCTGCTTCATCACTTTCAGTCCCTCCCAAACCCCTGCAGGGCTCGTTCCTCCTCCCTTCCCTCCTCAGGTACCACAGTGCAGTGTGGCAGCCAGCAAACCCATGGGCAATCCCTCCCAGCTGCATTTGCTCCCCTCCTCCAGGGGTGAACACTTCACCTCTCTTTTCCCTGCACCTACACGTGGTGCACGTTACTTTGTGCTGTGCACACCAGATGTAAACATCCAGGGCAGGCAGAAAAAAACATGTGAAAAGGATAATTACGTGTGCAGGGGTCCCTGCAGCGCCACTTGGAAGTCACACCAGCGTCCCCCACGAGCACACTGCAGGGAGGAAAGCCAATAAAGTCCCAGTAAAGGTAAGTCTGGGGGAGCATTTTTAATCCAGAGCATCTCTCCTTTCTTTTTCCCATTGTACTCCAAATTCAGCAGTGGAGTGGAGGGAATACATTGTCATCACAAACATGTATTACTTCTGTGGTGTGTTAGTACATTGTAATGAAAATGTGTTTTCCAAAGGCACAGGTTTTTTTTCCGTTTGCTGTCACTGCAAACCTCTGTTTGCCACTCTTCACCGAGATAAAAGGTTTCCCTCCCACCTACCTCCAAAAGAAAATATAAAACCTGAGTAATGGGAATGACACAAGTCACGTAATTGTTCTTGCTTTGCACGCTTCCAGGCTGATTGTCTGAACTATGACTGACCCAAATTCCCACTGAAGTCCATGAGAGTCTTTGCACTTAAAAAAGTTTGGTTTTAGAGAAGGTTTTTGGAGGAGCATGCCCAAAGCCAGATGAGTGGAAGCAGCACTGCCACACGGCTGTGGGGGAATGAGGACAAGTTAACCCTGCTGAGAATGGGATTTGCTCCTAAATGGTGTCAGCTGATGCATTTAGGCACATTTACAAAGATTTTTTTCTTTAGAGGTAAGAGATAAGTATCTATAATATATCTATCTCTATATATGTCTCTCTATATATCTCACTACAGGAATTTCAGAGGCTGAACAAACTCTCATCACCCCCTTGTATTCATACACACGTAACTCTTCTTTAGTCATTTCACCTTTTCATTATTTGGGAATCTTTTCCTCTTAAAATAATATTTTTTGGCATATGATGCCCAGTTTGGAATACCCAGCCACTCCTGGGCCTGGTAGTGACAGAGAATATTGACTTGCAAACCCTCTTTGTCAGGCAGCTTGTACCTAAATGGGTGTAATTATGTGTGCCCAGGTAACAGGCTATTTTATGTATTTGTTTAGAAACTGAATTTTTGCAGATGATCAGCTAATTAATTGTAACGAGGTGTCTTATGCTGGCTTTTGGCCTAGACCAACGTAACACCTGTGCTTTCAAAAGAGGCTTTTCTGCCCCTGCACAGCAGGATGTACTGCCCTGCAATCACCCAGTAGCTGCCAACGATGAGTGATGGACAATAATGGTTAACTCGGATTCCAATCTCCAGAATTTTCTCCTCAGCATTTCCACAGTTTCACAACACTGCTCCAGGAGAGGTGGCCCATGAGATGGAGACAGGAACAGCACGTTAGGGGTGTGGTTATTACTTGTGAATCCGAACTGGTGGAGGTATGGGCATGATTTTAATCAAGAAGTTACTTAAAATGTTCTATTTTTCCTTCAAAACGTCCGTGAGGTAAAGCCATTCATGTAGAAAAGCTGGTTGTTCCCCTGGTGGGTGGTAGGTGTCAAAAGTGATCTCCTCTGCTTATTTTACCCTGTCAATAGGAGGTTTTTCACAAAAACCAACTTTGAGGGTGTTAATGCAAGACTGAGGAGACCACATTGGTCTGTAGGTCCTTCCAGCTCTGAGGGTTTCAGCATAAATCTCTTACATGTGAATGGTCGTAATTCAGTTAAATTCCATATAATAAATATAATAAATCCAATATAATATAATATACTTTGCTTTGTTATACAGCATGCCAGTGATTACAGAAGGGAGCAGACACTTGGCTTTTACCTCAAACAGGACTCCCAATGCTTTTATGTCCCCAGGAAAATATTGGAGCATGTAATACTCCATTGAAGCAGGGAAGGAGGGGTATTTGATGAGGCCTCTCAGGAGAGTTAGGATGAGAGAAGGATTTGAGTAATTTAATGCTGTCAGCAGTTTAAATTTATAATAAATAAAAGTGAGTGCAATTAAATTGAGGATCTTCTGGAAAAAGTTCAGTCAATTTCAGCTCCTGCCACGGTTGGGAAAAGGTATTTCAGGGTCCAGGTGCACAGCAGTGTCCTTTCCAAGGACATTCCCATTTGCACATTCATCCTGTGCTCATGTTCCCCATCCCAGCTGGCCTGAGCTGGGCTCTGCCCTCTGTGGCTCTTGGGGACAGGTGAGGGCACATTGTGGCCATTACCACAGCCATTTCATTAGGGAATTGTAGTTTATTGCCCCACCACGCCTGGAATTAGCCCTGATGATCTGGCACAGCGCTGAACAGACTCCAGCAAGGCTCTGGGATCAAGATCAGCCTTTCCTTGACTTTAGCAGCCTCTGACTGAGCTTTGCCCTGTGCTGGCCTTTGGCACACCTGGGGAGGGTGGGAGCTCCTGGTTTTAATGGCTTGGCTGTAAAGTGTGCAGGATGGGAAGAAGAAGGAGGGTGATGTAGGATAGTGAGTTGGGAAGAGAATTTGAAAGACACAGAAGAGAATGCTCAATATCAGCTATGTTTTAGGGAAAGGAGTTGAGAAAAGGCAAGTGTCAAAGCACCAGGGAAAATGGGTTTTGCTCATAGTGGGTTAGAAAACACTTGTGCCTTAAAAGGACCCCAAAGTTCTCAGGAACAGATCCTGAACCAGTTCACACAAGGGAACATGGCAAGTGTTCAGTTCTGGCACCATCTTTGGCCCCAACTAACTCTGGACAAGGAGCATGGATGGGTCTCCTCACATGTCGTACAAAGACGGGTCCATGGACTCTCAGTTCGCCTCCCATCAGCACTGGGAGCAGCCTGTTGGGCTTTTGCCTTCTCCCTGTCAGAATGAGGGTCTGTGGGAAGAGCAGGGATTATTCCGTGTCAGCAGGATCTAGCCAGGAATTTGAACTTTCTCTTTGTGCCGAATTGGATCTGCTCAGAAGATCCTGGTGAGGGCAGGTTCTCCTTTCCCTTCAGCACCTCTTGGCTTGGGCTTCAGTTTTCTCTTGTGGGGTCAAACACTGGCCACTGATGGGATGATAAAGAGCCAAATTTTGATATGGGAGTGGAGCTGTGTAATGGGTTATCACAGACATCTCAGTTTCATCTGATTTATTATCTCTGCTAATTATCCCAATAAATCAGTGTTTGAATGAAACTTGGCATTGACACTAAATGTGCAGGACTGGAACTACTGTTGGGGAACTAACAGGAAAGAATCCAGCTGTACATGTCAGGGAATGAATAAGACTTATCTTGACAAAATGCAAGCAAAATTGATAGATACAAAAGCAATATGAAATACACTGATAGGATGGAGCTCCCTATGTGTTAATACTTCACAGTCATCACTTTGCCAAGAGCATCTTCACCATCACTGACATCTGCAGGTGACACCTGTGGGCAAAGACCAAAGGAGACACACTGCTGTCCCAGTGCCTTCGTATATTCTATGAAATTTGCTGTAATAAAAACCACATGTAAAACACACAGAGAAAATGAAGCAAAGGCAGCACTGCAGTTCTCGTGCTGCTGACGGGGGTAAGCAGGATGCAGGTGGAAGTTACTGTGCTGAAACCTTGCTGCTTTTCAGAAACAGTGCAAAAACCTTCTCAGACTGAACGCATGCAGAATTTCCTTTCCCACGTTTCCAAACAAATATTAACCTAATACCTGGGAGAAAAAAGAAAAAAAAAAATCACCCGAGTGCATCCAGCAAGCTACTGAAACAAAAACATAACCTGTTGGTGACAGCCTGAGCAGGCCCCTGCAGACAGCATGAAACAAGTGAAAATATGGAGCAGCCTCTGCTCTGACAACAGCCAGGTTTACACTGCTGCTGGCTTTGCTGGCTCACTCCAGCTCTCACGCTCCACCCTTCGGAGTTTTTTTTTCTTTTTTTTTTTTTCAGCTTTTGCAATCTGACAGAGGCGAGTGAAAGCAAGTTGAGGGAAAAGGCATTCCCCTGAAGAGCAGCTGGAGAGCAGTCCTCAAGCCCTGTCTGTGCTAAGTGGAGGACAGCCAGCCACACCACTTGCTTTAGCCTAGAACCACCCCGAGCCCCGGAGGTGCACTGGCACTTGAACTGATTTTCCAGGTAAGCCATTTTTTTAACCCCCGGATCTTGGCAGCTGAGCGCTCTCTAACCAGGAAGTTAAATCTGTCTGGGGACAAAACACAGCAGAAATGGTGTAGGGGCAGAGCAGGGAGTGCTCAGATGCTTGGTGCTGTAGGTAGGCTGGTTTATTTACTCAGCTGTGAGCCTCAAGCAACTCGGGCATTTGTGTCATCTGCCTTATTTCAGCTACCCCAGTTAAAACAGCTCTATAACCACCCTCAAGAGATGGACAGACAGACAAATCCCACACCAACATTTCCCCTGTAAGTAAAAGTTACCACACACGTTCTGCTTGCTGTGGCAAAGGGAAAGGAAGGGAGAAAGAAAGGGGAAAACTGCTCATTGCTGGTGATGCTGGTTTAAAATTCACATGGCAAGAACTAAGCTTATGCCAAGTTTTCAGAAATGAATAGAGTTGTAGTTCTGGGAAAATCTTGGGAACAGCCAAAAGCTGAACAAAGAGAATCCCCTGACTCTGATGCTCTTAACCCCATAGTGGATGACTCAGGCCTGCTTCTCAGAGGTTGAGACATGGCAGAGGCCGTGATGCAATAGTTACAGTTCTGTAAAGCTTCTATCCTAAAGTTTAGGAGATGTGGGGACCCAAACCGTGGCATCCTCTGCTTCTGCCAGAATATTACACCAAATGGGAATTTTTCCTTTTCATTGTTGTGTTTATGTACTGAAAGTATTGTTCTAAAATCCCCATACTATTTTGGGTATGTCATTTTTCATCAGACTGAGAAGTCTGATAATCCTGTTGGAACAGTTGGATTTTTTGTTATGATTTTGAGACTTGTATACAGGAACTTGAGAACATTTTTGAACCTTTCAGGTCAATAATCTGAACAACATTGCTCCACACTTACCGATGTCTGAAATTTAGCAGTGCCTGGGGAGAAGTAACAAAAGTACTTGGCTCCGTCAAAATCCCGTTTCTTCCATCAAGGGCTGGGAGGGCTGGAGCTGCTTTCCACCCCTGTGTTTGTGAAACAGCCTTGCACTGAGCCCTCTGCCATCCCCGAGGAGGGCAATGCCTGCTTCCTTACCCATGAGCAGCCACCCACCACTGGGAAGACCATGAGCAGAAGGAGCAACTGCATCCCAAAAAATGATGTCAGAATATGCAAGGCCCCTGAACCTTGTAGTTTTGGCCCAAACCTTGGTTTCCTTCTGCTACTGGAGTAGGGCTGTGATTAGCAGATCTGGGGAGCTAAGCAGTGCTGCGGGGAGGCAGCTCACAGCAGATGCAGAAAAAAGATCTCTCACAGCCTCTTCTGCCCTAAAAAAGCCTTCTGCACTCCAGGCCACATCTGCTACTGCTGCCACGGAGAGCAGGAGCAGGTGAGAGCAGCTCGTGCCAGGCTGCCTAAATAATGAATGAAATACCACGGCAGGACAGATTTGTTGCAGATTTGGTTGCAGAGGAGGCTCTGGATCACTCTGCAAGAGTGGGAGGGTTTGTTTTCTGCTTCTGCTTTGCTGAGTCAAACCATGAGCAAAGCAGTTCAGATCTGGAGAGTCTCAGTTCCTATAATTTCTAGCAGGGAAACATCACTGCTGCTGCTTTTGTTCCTTCCTACAGAGATTTGTAGCTTTGCTGGGCAGGAACTCTGCTGAAATGTGCTTAGCACAGCTGGAGCCTCTCGTCACAGCTGTAAAAGAGGCAAATAAAAATAACATTGTGCTCATCAGCAGCGTCCCATTGGCTTCTCTCAGCACTATTACTCATCTGCCTTTGATACAGACATTAGTCAAATCCTGCTCCTCTTCCGAGCACCCCGTTATAAGGGATAGGGAAGAGCCTTCCACCACTTCTGACACAGCCTGTTATTTTTTCCCACCCTTCTCTCAGAGGCAGCATGGACATCAAGGAGTATTTTGCCAGAATTTCTTACCAAGGCTCCCACAATAAGCCGGACCTGGATACAATGTCAGATGTATTCCAGCACCACGTCCAAGCTGTCCCTTTTGAAAACCTCAGCATCCACTGTGGGGAAAGCATTGAGCTGGACCTGGAAGCGACCTACAACAAGATAGTGAGGAAGAAACGTGGGGGCTGGTGCATGGAAAACAACTACCTTTTGTCTTGGGTCCTGAAAACTCTTGGCTACAACGTCACCTTTCTGGGAGCAAAAGTTTATGTGCCAGAGCTCGATGCCTATGCAGATGAGATCGATCATCTGCTGCTACAAGTGGGGCTTGATGGCAAATCCTACATCGTGGATGGAGGGTTTGGGATGGCCTACCAGATGTGGCAGCCAATGGAGCTGATTTCGGGGACAGATCAGCCACAGACTCCTGGGGTCTTTCGCTTCCAGGAGGAGAGTGGGATCTGGTACCTGGAGAAGGTGAAAAGGAAGCAATTGGTTCCCGACCAAAGCGCCTCTACTTCCCACAATGTGGAAAATGAGGTTTGCCGTCGGATTTATCTGTTTACCCTTCAGCCACGAGACATTGAGGAGTTCAGGGGCTGCAATGCCCACCTGCAGACAGCACCTGACTCGCTCTTCGTCACCAAGTCCATCTGCAGCCTGCAGACTGCTGATGGCATCCGGGCACTGGTGGGGTGGAAACTCACTGAGATAAAGTACAATTATAGGGATAATATGGATCTTGTGGAAATCAGAATCCTTGCAGATGAAGAAATGGAGCAAACACTGAAGGAGAAATTCAATATAACACTAGACAAGAAATTTGTACCCGTCAATACGAGCAGGTTGTCTCTGTTCTAACTCACTGCCTGGAAAACAATTCAATTCAGTGGAATTACAGGCAATTCTTCCCCCTCTTTCTGACAAGCATCTAAAGGTTAATCTTTCTCCTTCCATCTCCCCCCGTGTAAGGCAGAACATACTAGTACGAATTTGGAAAAGAAATGGATTTTCACAACTACTCCTGCATCTCTTTTTGGTTTGGTTACAAATAATTTCTGCCTCACTCAATCAAATCATTGCCCTTCTGTTTGTGCTTAGTGGAAAGCAGACTCTGCCCATTCCCTACTCCTTTCATCTCTTAAAAGCTTTTTTAAACACACCCAGCACAGCTGGGCAGAACGACAGAGCTGTATATCTCTTACTTTATTACCTGATGCTGCCACCTGGGGAAAATCATACCCACCTCTTAAATGAATACTCTATTATTTTGGGAATTTAACAGCCAGAAAAACAAAGACTTCCTGTGCTGGGTTTTCTCTAGTTAAGCCATAAGCCTGTTCTTTTTGCTCTGACATCCACAACACCCTCTCACGTGGCAGCCAGACCATCCTACACCTGTGCGAATTCACCATGTGAGTACTTAATGACAGGTTATTTATGACCTAAAACTGATAATAAGAAACGTTTGTGAAAATTCTGTCTGGTTTCAGACTTTGCACCGCTCCAGTTCTCTCGGTGACATAACCAAGAGCAGTATTTCTTTGAAGTGAAAGCATCTCCTGAGCATTCTGTTTGCTCGCACTCAGCAGCAGACTGCTGGGAATACGTTCCTCTCATCAGACTCTACTCTGGGTGTTATTGCACATTAATTATTATGGCTCAACCCAAACACATGTACAGAATGATTTTTCTGAAACATATCTGTTCTATCTGAGGATGTGTTTGCAGTGGTACTAATTATATTGATATAGGGAGAAACGATGAATCTTAATGACATACCTAACGGCTAAGATTTCTAGGAGGAGAAATTACTCAAATGTGACCATTTTGCCCTTTGAGAAGATGCTTGATGTTCCTTTATGTACAAATCTTGGAAGCATTACAACTATACACTTATAATTAAGAAAATTATATAAGTGAATTACAATTAAATAAAAAAAAATCTGGGATTGTGAAGTAGAATTATTCAGATGTTTTTTCCCCCAGATTACAGCATGTATTCCCAGAGTAAAAAATATTAATCACTGAATTGTCTTGATTATTTGTATGTGCTAATATTTCCCAGCTAAGACTTTTAAAAACACAATAATTCACTGAACCTTTTAAAAAAAATTTATTATGCAGTATGTGCAGCTAACTATAACTAAATGTGTGGCTTTCTATAACTATTTCTATAACTGAAATTTAGATTTAATAAAAACTGCTGCTATTCTGCATGTTCAACATGTATTTCATAGAGACACAGCGAGCTCTCCAAACCCCCATCTTCCCAGAGTCAAACTCATCTATATGTGCTTGGCTGCAGGTGTCCTGTTGTTCTTTAGAGCACATGAGGCTCTCCCATCCTATAGGAAAATGAAATTTTAATGACCCACTGTAGTGGATTGCAGAAGAAAAAGGGGCTTCTTATGGTGTAGACCAGCAGCTTGCAACACAAATGGTCCAAAGAAATTGTCCCAGGATCTGGCTTGTTGATGATCTGTATCTTTCTGTGGTCCCCACATTAGCGGGAGAGCTGAAGGAGCTAAACTCAATGGGTTTCTCCTTGCAGCATCCTGGCAGCTAGGGCAAAGCACTGGGATGCAGGCAAGAGTCCAGGCAGGTCTTGCAGAGTTGTGGGGCGGGAGGAGATCCATGCAGAGCCAAGAAGCTCCATCCTGTGTGGGAACAAACATAGGAAACACCTACAAGGGGCTGTGCCCACTCCTCTCCCTCTGCCTGAGCATTTCTTGCGCCTCGTGCTGTTCCATAGGCTCAGGGGAACGAGGACAGAACCATAAAATCACAGACTTGAAGATCAGAGTAGGGCGTTACGTCCATTGCCCCCGAGAGCCAGCATGTGAAGGGCAGTAACAGGGAAAGCCACTTTTCTTTCCGCTGCCTCAACTCCTGGAGCGTGTGCCCGGCGCTGCCCGGGCCGCTGTCCCCTCCACGGCACAGCTCAGCGCTCCTGCCCTCCTGCACACCCACAGAGAGAGATCGTGTTGCTGAGCAATCCAGTGAAACTTGCTGTTGGAAGGGGGGAAAAAAAGAGTACAGGCTCTTGGCCTCAGATTGCACTAGTTTGTTTTTTCCTTATCGCTAACTTTGGAGGCAAATCCTTAAAGGCACAGCAGGCTGAGGGAGCGCGGCGTTCTTCGGGAGCAGCATCCTCACTGCTGAAGGACAGGGCTTCTCTTTGAACCCAGGAGAATTTAGACAATGACGTGACTTGGCAAATCTGACCTTGTTGCTTTGCGGGGGCTGGTATCAGCCACAAGGAATAGCTCAGCGTGGTGTGATTAACGCAACTGTTGCCATCCCCAGCAATAAATCAGTGACTTCTTGCCCTGGATTACTCTCTGTCTGTCACAAGTCACTGCATACAGGGATCCAGACCACAAGAGTGCCAACAGTGTAAAATTTGCATCAAAATTGGCACTATTGCTTTGCTGCTTTAGCATGGGAGCACCCACTGAGGTGCCCCAGAGACGGAAGCCCCTGGGTGACCTGTGGGGTTGAGGATGGGTTGAGAGGTTATAACCACTTACAGAAGTTGCTTATGATACCCATACGGTGTTTTTTCTTTATGGTCCTGAAGGGTGTTCTCATTCAGTAACGTGGAAGGTTAAAATTCACTCAATACTGTAAGCAATTTGGGGGCTGGAACATTTTCAGGCTCTCTGTACAGCGCCTAACACAATGAATTGCACAACAGCACTTTCCACACATATGCCAATACAAATAAACCAGGAAAGCCATCAGAATACAAACTATGATTAAAGAAGAAACTCTCTCCCCTCATTTGGTGCTCTGCTGGAAGATAAGGCTGTCCCTGACAGGCACTAAAGGCAGCCTGGACCTTTAAGAGCAGCAGTTCCCTGTACAGCTCTTCCTGGGAACTTTGGAGCACCCCAGGGCTGAAAGCCTGAGCTGACTGCCTGAGAGGTAAGCGCTGCGTGCCTGCTCTTTAACTTCATCCCGCAGCTTTGGGTCAGCCAGTTTGGGAAATCCCACCCCTGGGGGTCTGCACGCCACGTGCACAGCACTGCAGGCGTGTCAGCAGAGCATAAGCTACAGGAAGCCCAGGGCGGATGGTGTGTGTTGCATTGCAAGGGTGTTTTCCAAGGCCAACATCAAGTGTTTGAGAGTTAAACTAACCCTTTATGCCGAGCCAGAGTGATGGCAAACACAGCTACTGACTCACTGTGTAACTTAAAATCAAACAAATACTATAGGCGTGGTCTAAGAGGATCCAGCCTTGGAAGTCCCTCGTGATTTTTAGGAGAGAAGAACAGATCTTAATATTCAGCGTAATTACAAAAGGACCCAGTGATCCCCAGAGACACGTGCAGACAGGCAGAACTGATGTTTGAATCTCACTACCCCACCAGGCTGCACGAACTGAGCGAAGCTCGGCTGCTGCAGGGGCAGAAGTGAACACGGCTGAGATCCGGACTGAGGCTGGGGATATTTGGGAACTCAGTTTTGGGAGGCAGGCTGTCCCCTGGGAGAGGCCTTGCTCACTGCTGCAGCCTCACCGCTCGCACAGCAGGAAGGGCTGTGCCAAGAAAAAATCTGCCTCCAGGATGGAGGGAGTAAACACTGATTTATGTGCGTGTTCCCTGGTGTCAATGGTGTTGTAGTGCAGCTTTATTGTACTTAAACCTCTTTAAGTATTCATTGAGATCAGAGCACATTTTGCCAGCCACTGCAAGGCTGTCCCTAAGACAGACCTTAAATGGCTGAGGTCAGAGAAGGGAAAACTGAGGCATGGGATGCAAATTTCCCAAAATGTTTTCCCACCAGGTTTTCCCAAAGCCTCCCGGCCAGCACCCCACAGAAGCTCTCCATGGGGAGGTAGCTCATGGAGGAAGAGGGGAGCTGGTTATATCCTACACTTTCCCCATCTGATGGGGACACACAGGCCCAGGAGATGGGTTATAGAGAGGGCATCAGGTCTTCTGCTGCTGGCCCAGGGCAGGGATTGATCTGGTTTTGCTTGAAGGCAAATTCCGAGTGTATCAGACCCACCAGGCTAATGGACTTTCCTGGACTCCTCCTGGTCACAGAGGTTCAGCTCCACACTGTCGCAGGGAAAAGATGCTTCTATCTTGCTATGCTAAAAGTGGGAATAGAAAGAAAAACGAGGGAGAAGACCACAGGATGAGCCTGCCAGTGAACACGTGCGCTGTGTGTTGGGAAGGAAATGGCTTTCCACAAGTGTTTCCAAGGAGATCCTGCCAGAGATGAGTGCCCTTGTCCTAAAAAAGGGATGGGAAAAAACATAAAATGCAGTATCAAAGAGACATTACTGTTTTTTTCATGTATCCTCTTTGGGTCCTTTTGAAGTGGAAATGTTTGTTTCTTATTCCCTTACTGAGATAGTCCTCTATTCTATCACATTTTCCTGTGGTTTTGCATCAGGAAGTCTGAATCCTGGTACCAGTGCAGGTCAGGAGCAATACAACTCAGCCATGTGAGTTGTGCTGCTGGCATCAAGATTGGGGTTAAAGTCGAGAGATTTGGCCATCTGATGTGCTCACCTGCTGGGACAGGGGAACTTCCACCTATGGATTTGAGACGGGATTTTCACAAGCTCCCAGCACTTGCTGGAGTGCTGGCACGGACACAGGATCAAACTGCTGGGCGGAGCAGCTGGACCAAAACTGAGAATAGGCCCTGGAAGGGAGTTTCTCCCATCCCATCCACATCAAAGGATTTTTGGAAAATCCCCTGAGGGAACATGCAGCCAATTGCAGGAAGCAAGAAATCCTCAGACTTTTTGGAAATTAACATAGTCCTTAGCAGATTGTCAATTGTTCTGGAAAACAAATATCCTTGCATGGAAAAAAGCCAAATTAAATCTAAACCAAAGGCCAGAGAAATCCTTGCAGAGATCAGATGAGTCAATGGATTAGAAGTGTTACAGGGAACTTTTAGGATCTTGGCCACACATCAGTGCCAAGTGTCTTTCTGCTAATGAAAGGGGATTAGAGACATAAAGACACAAAATATTTCCAATAATTTGAGCTGAGACTAAAGCCTTTGGCTTGTAAAAGATGGTTAAAGAAACCAAAAGATTATGAATACACTTGGTATGTATTCTTAGTAATTATCAATTCCTCTGGTTCTTAGGTTAGAAAAATTAAAGTTCCTTTCACAGCCAAAGCCCCATCTAAATTCCCCAGGGAAATTTAAGAGATTAAGAAAACAACAGCTACTTCATATGGAAACCTGTCTAAAATGGTGACACACTGAGATGTTAATCCCAGTTAACTGAACCCATGAATGTAAAACCTTCCAGTTAAATTACCTGTGGGATAAAGAAAGAATTGCTTACGTGGTATGGTAAAAGAAACAGTAAGAACTTGCTGTGAGTTTTATGCTGGTATGGTCTGGCAGCTTTACTGCAAACCTGTTGTTTCTCAGTTTTAGAAAACTTTTGTCATGTGGGACCCTCCTCTGTGTCCAGAGATTCTGTTGTGGCATGTGCTGTGTCTTCCCCTGGGAAAGACACCCACCTGCTTTGAAGGCAACCCCTGAGGGAGGGAAAGCATTTTTGCCACCTGCTCCTGTCCTTGTCTCTTTTTGAAGGAATACTTAAAATTCTTTTAGTTTCTCAATAAAATGGCCCAGACTATGTTTGCAGGCTGGTTACCAGTGCTTCAGAAATAGGAGTGAACTCCTTGACAGCTGCACAGCAGTAACTGGCTATTTTTCTGCTCACACAGGCAAAATGAACATTCAAGAGTATTTGGAGAGAATATCTTACAGCAAGCCCCATAAGGATGCAGACTTGGAAACCTTGACAGCCATATTCCAGCATCACATCCAGACTATTCCTTTTGAGAACCTCAGCATGCACTGTGGGGAGGCCATCGAACTGGATTTGCAATCTACTTACAATAAGATTGTGAGAAAGAAACGTGGTGGGTGGTGCCTGGAAAGCAACTACCTTCTATTTTGGGCCTTGCAAGAGTTAGGGTATGACATCTGTATTCTTGGTGGAAACAGCTATGAACCAGCAGAGAGGACATACACTGCCGATATAAACCATATCCTGCTGAAGGTGGTGATCAAGGGGGATTCCTACATCGCAGATGCTGGGTTTGGGGGTGCCTACCAGATGTGGCAGCCATTGATGCTGATTTCTGGGAAGGACCAACCCCAGGTCCCTGGCATTTTCCGCTTCATGGAAGACGACGGCACCTGGTACTTTGAGAAAGTCAAAAGGAAGCATTACATTCCCGAGCAAAGTGATACTCACTTCCACAGTACTCCAGAACTGGAGAATATCAGAAAAATATATAGATTCACTCTTGAGCCACGACATATAGATGACTTCCAGGAGCTAAACGCCTACCTGCAGGTGTCTCCAGATAACATACTTCAGAAGAAGTCCATCTGCAGCCTCCAGACCTCCACAGGGCTCCTTGCCTTAGTGGGATGGACCTTGAGTGAGATGAGGTACAACTACACGGAGGACACAGACCTGGTGAACATCACAACCCTTACAGATGAAGAAGTTGAGAAGACACTGAAAGAAAAATTCAATATAGTGCTGGAGAACAAACTTGTACCAGTAAATGTTCGTGGCTTGCCCCCTAATTTAGTGGATAAGATCTAATTGTAACACTGTGCTAGGTGGATCTTTAAATATCCAATGGAAAAGTTCTAAAATTAACATTAATTACATTAATCTCATTCTTAAGTTGAGCTAGTCACAAAGCTTGGTAAATTCAAGTACTTTGCTAATTAACTGCATACACAGATTGCATATTTTTTTATTAAGCTTCTCCTTCTTTAGAAACTAAGACATTTTACTGGCTCTGTTTTGCTCATATGGAAATTTCTTTTTGACTCTTTAACATTTTGTTCACCTTCTCTAGAACTCATTTTATTGCAGACATATTTTGTGGCCAATGATACCAAAATGATACAGAAGGAGAAGTTGTGTTACCATTTAGCACAAAGGACCTCTAACCTTTTTTGGTATGATTTCCAATCTTCTCAGCAGAGTTTTACAAATTATTCACTTCCTTTAACAGTCTGAAAGTTGAGCTGAATTTGGCTTTCAAAGACTTTGTAGAAAAAAGAAAGGTTAAGGCTTTCTGGAAACAAGCCACTATTAGGTGCTGATTAGCTTATGAAATGTTGAAAGCCTTGAGTCCTGTTCCATTTTCAGAAATTGACTTAAAGTGAGATCCAAGGGTACCCAAGGGTACCTAAACTCTCCAAAATCTATTTTTTTTTCTGAGCCTGATTTATCTGTGTCTCTCAATTCAAGATAAAATCCATAGAAGATGAGATGATTCAACAGGTCTTAAAAATCAGGCTTTTGGTATCAAAACTGGAAAAAACCCCCAAAGTTAGATCAGCCTTTGCAAACTATAATCGAAACTTTTGGGACCAAGCCTTCATGTGATGTCAAGAGGACATGACAATATTATAGATTATAGGACATATTTATTACAAGCAGCGTTCTGCACAAAGACCATCTTAAAAAGTGATCTTGTGGATGCGAAAGAAAGCCCTGGGAAGTTAGGATGTGCCACCAGTGTGGTTTCACAGCATGGTAACATGACACAGAAGCCTTTTACCTTATGGTATCTGTGGTACAGAATAGGATGTGCCGCGAAAGAGGGCGACAGAAGAGAATCCTCAGCCAAGGAAAAGACTTTAATGTTTGCCTTAGTCAACCACACACGGGGCACCTGATGTGCCTACAAGTCAGGTGCTTTCCCAGGTGCAGTCTAATGTGCTCTTTTCCTTCCCAAAAGAGACCTGCTCTGACATTCCACCTCCATAAAATGAAGAGGAGACAGGCTTGACAGGGAGAGAATTAAATAACGCTTTGAGGATGCAGGAGGCCAAGTTTTAGGGCAAGAAATGCATTACTTTGTGCAAATAAACACTCGCCACGGTATTCCTTAGGTGTGGCAGCTCCACAATAAATACCTGCGGCAGCTGAGCATTTGAACAGATCAAAAAAGTTCCTGTGTGGGCAAAGAAGGGTCATTTTGTGCATCCATGGAGCACAGGGACACACAGCCTGCAGCACCTTGGCAGTTCAGTGTACCCACAGGGCACAGATGACCATCCTCCACTGCCAAGTGCCGGTTTGCAAAATAACAATTTAATTTAAAAAAGTTACAGTGCCATTTGCAACTGCCTCCTGTAACAATTTTACATGGAAAACAAGTTCATTCTGGTCTTAACCAGGGGAAGACATAAACATCTACTAATAGAGAAGAAACAAAGTTTAATTTGCTCATGGATCAGTGAAGTCCAAAAATGTGCATTCATTTTGGATGGACTCTGCCCTTTCTTGGAATTTAAGATTCAGGAGCAAGGGCCAACAGCTTAGAAAAACAGCCCTCACAATCTGTATCCAGTCCTGGATGCACTGACTGCTGCCCCTGGCCCCTGTAATAATCCACCCAGAAACTCAATACCTGAATAAATAAAAAGGGATCTCTTAAGAGGTAAGTTTATTTTCTTAAAAACCTCCTCCAAACAAAGATACAAAACCCCTGGTTTCTTTAGGATGGTAAAGGTCATGGACAATAATGTAAGCAATATTCTCTAGGAAAAATGTTTTAAAAATGTGTGGATATAGAGCAAAAATATCCACTGCTAAACAAGGGCTCTTAAAGAGGGCAAAACAATGATATGCAATTTCAATTCTGTTACCTTTCACTCTTCAGGAGAAGCTTCGCTTCACTATGAGATAGTTTCTTTTGTTTAGATACAATAGTAGATACAAATGTAGAACTGCAACCTCTTGTTGGAAGTCAAGCTTTTAGATTTTGAAATTTATTTAAAAGCATTGCAAGTGCAAAAGAAGCAAAAGTGCAAGTTGATAATAAATTCTGCTTTATGGGAATAAAATTACAGCCCTTTAAAAACAATTTTTTAAAAAATAATTGTGGGACAAACTGTGGGTTATGTAACCCAGAAAGCCCATGTGCTGATGTACTAGGATAAAAGAAGAGAAAGAATATTTTTAACAGTGGAATTGCTGATGCTGTGTATAGTCCTGGTAAGGAATATTTTTGTATGCACACCTTCATTTGCACATTTGGAAACAAAGTTCTTCTACTGATGTTCTTCTCTGCATAAATCATAGCCACATTTGTGGGACCATCTTTTCAGTACCTCCTTCTTCACTGATCTGCTTACAATTCAACAGAATGGTAGCTTTCATCTCCTGCCGTCCACATCTCATGCTGATCAATCATATTATGGAGCTGCAGAAAGAATTTACAAATAATACAAACTCAAGAACCAGTTTTGTGCTGGTGTGATCTATATAGGATTCACAATTGGAGCAGTAGCATCGGATATACTTAGATTCTGCAAATCAAAAGAAAAAATGCTATGAATCTTATGCTACACTTAACAAATATTACATTGAGAATATCCTCCAACAATACCCTTAGATACCACTGGAAGCTAAATTTCTTTCTGTAGCAGATCACGTGCAGTTTTTGCTGGTGCTCTCCGCTCACTTGGGACAGCTGCCTCCATGCCATGAATATGCACAGCATGAATCTGCCACTGGGAATTCTCTTGAGAAATTCCAGTTTGCAGTAAACATTCAACAGTTCACTGCTGAGTTTAAGGATTAGTGAGTTTTGAGAAATTTCGGGACTAGAGAGATGGAAGGCACCCCCTGGCCATTTTCAGGGCACCCTGTGAGGCGCAGGGCACAGGAGGGAATGGAGATGTGCTCTTTTTTAGGTCACTCACCTCCATTCAGATTCATTATTCCAACACCAAAATGAATTTCTACAACACTTAGAGCAAACACAAGACTCAGTGGTCTGTGACTCTTTCAGAGGTCAGAGTTTTTTCAATAATAATTATCTGAATAAAACTTGACACTTTACAAGACGTGCAGGAGTATCATGTTAACTTTTTGTACGTGGTGGAAGAGTGGCGTGTACTGAACGAGGGATTCATTTACTGTCTCGTCCATCAGTGGCAGACTCATGAAAAGAATACGTGAATCCTGGCTCAAGTTATCCTCCCTTCCACTGGCAGATGACACTGCTTCCCTCACTGACACTCCTGTCACTGAACAATGGTTTTAGACCATTTTTCATGAACCCTTGTACACACTCCCTGGTGTGATCTTATATTTCTTCTTAACCCCGCTGTTACAATGCAAATACAGCAAATTCCCATCTCGCAGCCACCTCATATGAAGCTGAAATGGCATCTGCTGTTTGCCAGAGAGATGGCTCTAAGACTAAAGCAAACCCTCATGTGCACTGCTCTTTGCTCAGGGAGCCATTTCATATGAATGCTTGTTACCTTTAAAAGCTGCTCTGATGAGGTTCAGTGGATTAAAGAATCTTTTCTGGGAGAGCGAGGGAAGCTTTTCACAGCATCATAAATCACCAATGTAAAGAAACCAAAACACAATTCCTTCCTTTACAGGTGAGATGAACCTTGAAGAGTATTTTGCGAGAACTGGCTACAAAGGCTCCACTGAAAAACAAGATTTGGAAACCTTAACCGATATATTCCAGCACCACATCCGTGCTGTTCCCTTCGAAAACCTCAGCATCCACTGTGGGGAGAAAATTACTTTGGAGCTGGAGCATGTCTACAACAAGATCGTGCGGAGGAAGCGGGGTGGCTGGTGCATGGAAAACAACCAGCTGCTGGGCTGGGTCCTGCAACGCCTGGGCTACGACACCAGCTTCCTGGGAGCCTACGTCTTCAACCCCCACCAAAACGCCTACGCCACCCTCATGACCCACCTCGTGGTGAAGGTGGTCATTGATGGCAAAGCCTACATCGTTGACGGAGGCTTCGGGGTGTCCTATCAGATGTGGCAGCCGATGGAGCTTGTGTCAGGGAAAGACCAGCCCCAGGCTCCCGGCGTCTTTCGCTTCACGGAAAAAAACGCCGTGTGGTACCTTGAGAAAATGAGACGGAAACAGTACATCCCCAACCAGAGCTTCTCCAACTCTGATCTCCTGGAGAAAAAAGAGTGTCGGAAGGTTTACATGTTCAGCCTTGAGCCACGGACAGTGGAAGATTTCCGTTTCCAGTGCACATACCTCCAGACCTCTCCAGATTCCCTCTTCACAAAGAAGTCCATCTGCACCCTCCAGACCACCGATGGTTTCCGAGCGCTAATTGGGTGGACACTCACTGAGACCACATACAACTACAAGGAAAACATGGATCTGGTGGAATTTGTAACTCTTGAAGATGAAGAGGTGGAAAAAACCCTCAAAGAGAAATTCAACATCACTCTAGATAGAAAACTTGTCCCAATTAATGTTAAAGGATTTTACACAATCTAGATGACCACGAAAACCTACAGTAATGCTATGTGTGTGCAGTACCTTCCACTGTCTGTGCAATCCCTACTGCAAGGTTATGGGATTCTTTTGCAGGTGACTGAAGGAAAAAATACATTAATATGATATTAAAGTGAATTTCACTTTGGGAAAAATCAGGAATTTAAGACTCTTGAGTCAGGTAAAATTATTTCCTGTGAGATGACTGTTGTTCAATTTTTGGCACAAATGTAGGATCTGATTTGAATCTGGTTATAAGCTTGGGTAAGAAATACTTCAGGGGAATTTTGAACTGCTTGTAGCACATAAATAAGAGCATGGATTATTAATTGTGATATGCTGCCAACACATTTTCTATGGTTATTATAGGCAGACAAGTAATCTGTGAGCATTTAGACAATGAAGTATGCATTTAAAACTCCATTTTTCACAAGATCCAACCACTCACAGCTCATCTCATTTCTCTACCTTTAATATAAGTAAATCTATGTCATCTTGGAAAGGAGCATTAGGAGGCATAATTCTTTCACCATCATCCTTAGAAAATACACAGTACAATATGAAAATTATAATCATGGGCATCCCTTTGGCCATTAGTGCGATAATCTGTCCCACGTAATTTTTGGTATGTATTCTTCTGGTGATGAAAATTTTATATATTGCACAATGTTATTGTGGCTGATGGGCTCTAAGGAGATAACTACAAGCTTTGTTTCTGATATGTAATCATCCTATAAACTGTGACCGCTGCTTAAATGTCACAGCTGGCTTAGATTCACTTTTGTCCCAAAAGGGGTGGAAATGTATTTTTAGCATTGCATTTTATTTGTATATGAAGCTAAGCCCACTGCACCCTGAATTCTGTGCTCTTTGTGTACAGCAAACATGAGAGTCCATATGGCTGTCCTGAATGGGCACCACTTAGCACAGGAGCTTTAATGTCACAAGTGTTTGTTCATCCGTATCAAAGTGACAAAAACCAGCCAAACTCAAAGGAAACCTTTTATTTCACAATCACGTTTCCCCATTTAAAAAAAAATGTTGTTCCTCTTACCACACTTCTCTGCAAAAAGTACAACAAAGAAACCACTAAGAAAGGGGAAACATTGTTAAATGCATCAAAAAATAGCAGAAACACTGCAAAACATTTTCTCCCAGTTTATGGTAAGTCTGAGCATTGTCAAATGTTGATTCCTCCCACTGAATAGTGTATTTTTGCTCAAAGACATCATCTGATCATTAATCTCACAAATGCTGTAAGTGTACACCTGAAAATAAATAAAAGGAAAATAAAGACGTTATGAGTTGTTTTAGGTACAGCTGCCCCCAGCTGCCTGACTCCTGCACACAGTACCTGCTCAGTGAGGGCTGTTCCCTCATCCTGGCCAACCCTTCCCACATCAAACTTCTTCGGATCATAGGATCATTGAGGTTGGAAAAACCCTTTCAGATCATCAAGTCCAACCGTGAACCCAGCACCACCACCATGTTCACCATTAAACCATGTCCCCAAGTGCCACTTCCAGGGATGGTGACTCCACCACTTCCCTTGGCAGTCTTCCAATGCTTCACAACCCTGTGAAAAAAATTTTCCTTGTATCTAATCTAAACCTTCCCTGGCATAAATGGAGGCCATTTCCTTTCATCCTGTCACTTGGCACCTGTTCCTTGTTACCTGTCACTTCTTGAACCAAGCAGGCCAATATTGAACAAATGTGACAGTGGTGTTGGAGATGGGAAACTCCTGCAGCTACGTGGATGAAGAGCTCGTAGGCTGAGGAAGAGGATCACTGAAGACGAGGCCCAGGAATCACCTCTGCTGGGCTTGGCAGCCAGCAGCTCGAGGCTGGTCACAGTGTGTGCCAGCTCTTTGTGTCACTGGCCGTGGTGGCAGCTCCTGGCCTGGGTGTACACGTAGTAGCTCAGGGATGAGGAACTGAGAGCCAAGCAACAGGTGACAGGGCACGCTGCAAGATCTTACTGAGGTCAGAGCACAGCTTTCCTATTAATAATGGAACTACGGAAGTTTTTCGGTAATTTGTGTTCACGTTATTCCCTCATATTAATGTCCCATTAAGGGGTTTCACCCCTTTCTAAATGATTGATGATAACAAGGTGTTCCCCGAGACCTCGGGGAACTCTACAAGCTTCAAAACCCTCACCACCTCCATTCTAACCCATGGAGTTCCCATCTGCATTCACCCAGGCCACCAAACCACATTTCTCTGTGCAATGAATTACAGCTGTTTTCTGGTGCTGCTGCCTCTTGAGGACAGCCATTAACACAGTGGTTGTTTTGCCTCTCCACTTCCCTAGAGGTGTTCCTGCTGTTGCTTGCAGATAATTGCTTGGGTTATGGTATGCAAGGATTTTTTGGGCAGTCATGGGCTCCTGTTAGCATTTAACTGGGCCTGCAGTGCTAGGACTCACCCAGCTACCCCTTCTACTATTTGGTTCTTGCCAAAAATCTACAGAGCTGCCGATGTCTGAAGCTTCAGTCATCTCCCTGACTCCCATCTGCTAATAACCACTCTCTAAGAGGGATTTTTCTTCTTGATGTAGCAATTAAAAGCAGGTCCTGACTGTGCAACATTAAATCACACGAAGAATTGTCAACACATACAGCTACAGAACAGTTTCACAGTTTAACCAGAGCTCCCCAAAAGCTGATGAAAGCAGGTTATTGAGGTGTGAATGCCAGAGCCCAAATGCCTCAGAGGTTTGAGATGAGAATGGTGTAAAACCAAACAAAACCAAACAAACCCAGAGGCCTCATGCTGGGGTTCCATTAGCAAGGCATTATTGTAGAAGCTGATGTTCTCCCAGGCTGAAAAGAAAAGAAACACCACGTCCTTAAAGCATCAGCTCTCACAGAAACTGGCATTCATATGCAGAAGGGAACTGTGGGATGTCTGACATCCTTCCCCACCACGGTGCTTTATTAGCACTCTCTGAGAAAGGTTTAATGAGAGCCTAAATGATTTTGCAGTTTTAGTTGTGGACTGTTGTTCAAATGAAGCAAAACAAATGCTTAGAAACCGCCCCCCTCCACCCCCAGACTCATCTAATTCCAAGTACAATTTAAAAGTATGGTATTCCAATTAAGAGAAAGACAAGACAATTCCTTTCCAAGTCTCAGTGCTGGATGAAGTCCCAGAATCCCAGCCCAGCTGCCCATTACGCACACAGAGGCAATGCCCAACGGCAACGACAGCCACCCGTGGTTGCAGCATTGCATAATGCAGTGTCTGATCAGAGAACAAGGCACAGAGCACAAGAAACACCGTTCAAACTCCAGGCCACCACTGAACATCCTGCCCCTCCCCGAAGAACCAAAGTTTAATCAGCTCAAGCATTCCTAAAGGGAGGACACTGGATGGCTCACTTCACCTGGACTCTGGTCCTGGACTTGTTAAGATCCAACACTAAGCAGAATAAAAGTAAAATGAGAAACATCAGCAAGAAAGACGAAGTTGTTCAGTACTTCCAGGTTTTCAACCCCAGCAGTTATTACAGCACAAGCACTATCAGCCTGCCACAGGGAGGGACCAAACTTCACACGAAAAGAGACAGAGACAACCTTAAAACACTGCGAGCTGTCAGCGAGCACCAACTACAGCCACATTTCAGGTACCTCAGGGTGACAGGCACAAACACTTCTGGTGGCTGGTAACACTTCACCAGCTACATTTTGCAGGTAGCCACTTCCTTTAATAAAAACACTACTTACCCAATTTGCTTTTGTTCTCAAAGAAGAAACACTTTTCATTTAGAAACGTGACCAGGTGGGAAAGTTCTACAGCTTAGGAACTTGCACATGAAATGCATTGGAGTCTGTGTCAGAGCCAAGAAAGCCTGAATTAATGTAGGTTTGCTCTATGAATATTTCACTGCTACATTTACATCTCTGTCAAGAGCAGTTCAAGCACAGATTTTATACAGCAGAATGTTTCTACCTCGGGTAGGAAGCTCGAGTCAGACTTAAATCCATATATATATATACATGTATTTATATGATTGGAAATGTAGACAGGTATTTCAGAAGATCCCACCACAATATGTCTGCTTGTAACTTTGGGCACTTAAAAGTACATTTAAAAAGTCACACAGGCTGAGTGTTGGTTTTGTCTTGCTCACAGTAACACACTATGGAAGGTGCTTTTAAAGGCACATTTTACAAACTCTCCATGAATAAAAGATTGTGCTAAAAATGAGTGGCTGGTCTTATTGCAGCACCAAGCCACCAGCCAAATGTGAACAGCAAAGCCCCCAGATTTAAAGACAATAAACTAAAATCCACTGTTTCTTCACAGTTGGTGTTGGGCATGCTTAGGAAACAGAACCACCCTTCCCCTGCCCCAATTCCAAAATCATGGATTTTCTAGGAAGCTCTTTAGCATTCACTCACGTGCTTACCCATGCACCACGCCACCCACATTTCCAGCTGTCCCTCAGGAAATGACATGACATTCTGGACTAACACATGGCACAATGTTCTTTAACTGATCAGTACTACCCCCCACTGGACTGAGCAGGACTCTGCGATGCAGGAAAGTTCTCTGCAGAACTTGACAAAGGAAGACTTCACGTGGAAATTCATCTGAGCCAGTACTGTTATCAAAATAACCCAGAAGCTTCTTTCCATGGCACCGCTGGAAACTTCCCAGTCCACGGTCTCTCAGAACATGCAATTGCAGTGACATCTCCTGGCTGCTGGTGGTTCACTAGAACAACACTTCACCCCTCAACTGTTCAGCACAGCTATGCAAAAATTCACTCTCCTTTCAAGGAATGTGTTCAGAGAGAGAGGAATGATTCTCCTACTAATAAGCAAGAAAGAATAATGGGATATATTCCAAGTTTTTCTTGTGATGACCAACAATAAATCATTTCTTAGCTCAGGTCACATCTTCCATGGGAAGAAAAATGTCTTGCCATCATTAACTTCTTTTCAGCTAGCAGTAATATATGATCAGGTTTTAAGTAATTGAACCAGTAGCATTTAATTAGCTCTGAAAAACTCTCTCAGATCATGAATCACAGCCTTTCCACCTGCATGAAGTCCCCTTACTAGGTTAAAAGTATATTTCTCTTTCCATGTGTGATCCATCTTGAATATCTAATTAGGTGCTCCTGATATATGGATTATAGTTCATATATCACATGCAAAATACAGCAGACACAGTGTGTCCTCTTTTAAATTATTGAGTTTCATGTTGCGCTTCACTGAGCTGTTAAAAAAAGACCAAAAAAAGCCTCGTGTCCATGACAGAATGGCCACTCCTCACTTCAATTAACAAATTCCTCTTTCTCCAGACAGTCAGGATTAAGGATGAGTAACTTGGACACCCTGAGCAAATGTAACAATAGCAGTATTTCTTGTTGAAAGACTGTACACAGAGAACTACAATGATTTTAGACAAGACCACACTGACATTTTTCAACAGGCCCAGAGCACTGACTGACCAAAGAGAATGATGTTTCCATCCTAATACTGCTTCAGACGGCTTCATCACATGCTAAATAGTGCACTCAAGTAATATTGGGGGACATCTGTGGTCAGCAAAACACAGGACCACTCCTTGTATCAGATTGTACCAAGCATAATTTTTTACATTAAATAAGCTAAACCATAATCATTAACCACAAAACCCCACAGTTTTTATTCAGCTTTCAAGTATGTTTCTGAAACTGTTATTATGCTTTTATGACAAAACTTAGATAATTATAAGATTGGATTTTTTGCTGAAAAAGAGGCAAAATTAGCAAACTTCTTTTGGAAGACAGAAACTAAGACTCACAATCTGCTCAGATGTCAAACTGTAAACGTTGCCCAATATTTGGCTTGCTCTATAAAAAAAAGTTCCACTACAAAATTCTCTATTTTTAAATAAACTTTATAAAAAATAAAATTCAATAAAGTGGATTTTATCTCTCTGTTCTTTTCCCATCTTATTTTAGCACAGTACAAAAGCCCACAAACCAAGCATGTTTCTGCTGACTTTTTTCAATTTGAAGAGAGCACAGGTTTTCATTTTTGTAATAAAGAAAGCAGTGAAAGCTGAACTGCCTTACTGAATTGGACACAGCTCATCTTTACTGCAAATACTGCTTTCAGATGTTATCCTAAATTGTAAATAATGTTGCTTTTGATTGCATGCAACACTCAATTTAACTATGCACAACACTGAAAGAGACTGACGGGGTGAGTGCCCCACTCACGAAAAGCTGCTGGGAGAGGAAAGGATGTACAACATCCATTATAAAAACATCCACTTGGAAAAATGTCTGTCGTGGATGGTAGAGATTTCAATGAGAATAGAACAGATTTACAAATCCACCCTTTACATTAAATAGCAAAAGCTCCAAACAATCTCCAGTTCATGGTACTCTGTTTGGTAGGCATTAGGTAACAAGCTCCACTTGTGCAGTTGACATTAATCCTGAGGTTTTAAGAACATTTTCTTAGCTCTTTTACTAGGTCTTGGGTTACTATTCCCCTCTTCAACTTCATCATCTTCATCTTCATCATCATCCTTGAGTACACGTTGGTCTCTCTTCCTCAAAAATTTCTTCCCTATTGTTCCCACTAGTGTTTCATACCTGTAGAGAAAAGTTTTACACCTTTTACTAAAATCAGAGAAAAAATCATGAAGCAAATCATAAATCTAATCAACAATTTAAGTGGTGTAAAAAACCTGGTCATCAGAAGCTTGAGAAGCACAACTACTACATGATCACTTATTATATTATTAGTCATTCTGATAGTCTAAATTTGTTAGCAACTGGTAACAAGGAGGGAATTAGCAATACCTGGATACCAAAGAGCAGAAAACCCCTACAAATTATTTCACTCCTAAGGGTGATGGAGATTCCACTGAATATACACCAGCATTCCTGGAAAATCAATCCAGTACAGCACCATATCTGTCGTGGGCTTTTGTTGTTTTGTTTTGTTTGCTTGCTTTTTGGGTTTTATTTCCCCACACCTAATACAGTAATAGATCATATTCCTAGCTAGAATTGATTATGTCATAATGTGTAACTTACCTTCTGGCCATTTCTTCATCTGACACATCAGCCTCCATTTTATCATCTACTTCAGTTTCTTCTTCCTTGCATTTAGAGTTCATTTGGATCATTAACTTCTGAAAACGAAGTAAGAAATAGCTTGAACGTGTAACCATGACACAATGGCAACTATGCTGAAACTCACTGGTCGAAGAGCATAAAAGGTAAGAATCAAATTATTTGCTGTTCCTGGTTAGGCTATTGCTATGAAAACTCATGAAGAAAAGGCAACATGCCTGTCTGTTGCTAAGCTGAGTGTAGAGTTTGCCTTTGGGAAAAGAGGCAACACAGAAATGGAGTTTTTAGTGTATTGTACTACTCAAACATCCTAAAGGGCACTCCAAACATCTTCAGGAGACCAGAGAATTAGATCACAATTAATTTTCCATCGTGATGTTAGCACATAGTCCTTGAAATCATTTTAAGAAGGAAAAATATCTTCAAGGATTTACAGTAAAAGCCATGAAGCAATCAAATGCTGAGTCACAGGCAGAGCAAGTTCAAAATAAGTAAAAGAATCCCCCAGCAGATCACCTTGCATAGCCTTCTGCAAATCTCTTAGTCTTTACACCTTCATCCTCCTGCTTCAGTTCAGTAGTAACCTTTTTATTACTGTCCCTGTGTAGTGCTATCAGCATGAATCATGCCAGGAAGAAATTAAAGACTCTCTTGCCCAGCATTTTTACTTTGGAACTTTAAGCCCTTACTTACACAAGTAAGTGTTGAATATATAGTGTTGGATGTTTGTAGATTGGACTCTACATTAAATGTCAGGAGGAAAAGTGAGCTTTTGTTTTGGGGAGCAGCATGTGGGATGGTTTCCTCACTTCAGGGAGGGAAAATCTGCAGGAGTCATGCAATTACTGACAATCAACACGAGGAGGTAGAAAGCTTCTATTTACCAGATGCTGCATTGATCAACATTTTGGGATGAATGCGGGAGTTTCTGTACATTGGAGGGTTTATGGAAGGTGCTGCAAAGGCCAAGCAGGATGCAGTGTGAACACTCGAATCCCCAACCTCAAGGGCTTCACTCCTAAAGCGAGAGCCCCTCAAACCAGGACATTGAAACCGTACCTCAATTTCTGGATTGAATCCTTTGAAGGACATTCTGCCGTAAACGAGATCCTCACATGACAGAAAGCTTCTCTCTTCTATTATACAGCACCTGCATGAACCCAACCCCAGCATTCTGTCAAATGGTGCACTTTAAAATAATCAAATTAAACAAATGCAAAAAGGCTTTGCTGTCTTCCCCCCACACAAATAAACAAAACCACCGTGTATTTAAACCATCAACTACTTTCTGCTTAATTGCTCTTATAAATCTTTCAGTACAAGGAGTTTGGAGTGCAAAGGAATACTTTTTGCCAGTAAAGCTGTGCCAGATCCACAAGCAAAATTAACTCTGCTGACAAAAAGCACTCTTTACTGGTATGGTTCCACCTACATTAATACTTTTGCCAGAATAAAAATACCACATAAATATCACTCCCCAGGTGGCACTACTATACCAGCAAAAGCTTCTAATTAATTTTTCATTGTGCTGTTAGACCTGGCATTAGTTGAGTCTGTCAGGATATAAAACACTGTGTCATTCTCTGTTCAGCAGACAGATTTCCCCTTTCTCCCTCTTTTTTTTTTCCTCTTTTAATGAGCATGGAGTGAGAAAAGAAACATGACCCTGAGGCATTCATAATACATGTGCTAGATAAAAGTACTTCCATGAATTGTTCCATCCTTTTCCTCACACACGTATGTAGCTCTTCCCTCACCCTCTTCATCTCCCATGTAAAACAGACACTCATGATCACAGGAAGTTAGGCTGAAGTGATTAAGCTCATTCTCCTACCTCAAGGCAGTATCAGTTAAACATGTGCCATGAACAGCAGAGGTCCAGCTAACCTGTCCTTAAAAGACTTCCAATGATGAAGAATCCAGTGTCTCCTCAGGCAATCTACTCCAGAGCTTCAATAGCCTTATTGTTAGAAAAATCCTCCCAATGTCCAGCTTGAACATTCCTGGCTGCAACTGAAGCTCAAATACCTTTTTGTCATATCCACCAACAGTAATGGAAAAGAGTTTATCAATGACCTTATTCAACTACAGTTAATTCCTTGGGTCCTAGCTTTTTCTAAATTATGTATGTTCTCTCTCAGTGGAATTTTTTTCCACTTTTGAAAGGATGAAACCCAAGCAATTTCAAAAGTAGTTCTCCTGCTATTTAAAGCACCATTCTAAAGAGCAGGACATTTTCTTCCTTATTAGCTAAGCCTTCCTTTATTTCTGCCACTATCTCTCCTATTTCAAAAACAGGATTTGAAGTGAGCTGGACACAAGGAGACAGAACTGTCCTGAATGGACTTAACCGTGTGACTGGAGCTGAATTTACTAACATAAGGTTTCAAACTTCTTTTCTCAAATGAAGGGGAAAAGCAGCAATGAATGAACTGGACCCTGACTGAAAGAAACTAATTACATGCATCTAGAAGAATGTGTGAGTGAAAGAAAACAACACACACAAGAACTGAAAGTAGGTCAAGCTACCCTAGGCAACCTCGAAAACAGCCCTGAAAATAAGTAATAAAAAAGTTGTAATGCCAGACTCTCACTATTTTTGCTTCTGTTAGCTGGTTATTAATAACATTTTTAGGAAAAAATATGAATATACTATTTCCATTTCAAAACAATCCAATGATGATAAGAAGTACAAAAGATTACAAGCTTACTCTTTTTCCTTTAGATCTGGTACATCAAGATACCAGTGTTCTTCACTAATTATCTTCTTCTCTTCTTCTTCTAGTTGTTTTTTAGTCTGTGAATCCAAACCCCTTTGCATGAACTACAAAGAAAGACACATAAACACACAGCTTCAGCTTTCTCCATCGTGAGTATGTTCTGAACATGCAATAATTACATGATGGCATCTATCCATTACGTAATGTTTAGCAGTTGATAAAAAGTAAATGCCTTTTGTGATTTTTCTCTGAGTTTGGTCTAAGTTTGGGCAAACAGACAACGGAAAATTAAAACAGCTGCTGATCACAGCTGTCTACTGAAAGTCAACAGGCACATCTGTACTTACATATAAAGAAACAGAGCTCTGCTGGCTAGTTTTTATGGATTTGAGTTGTCACAATTCCCTAACTTTACTAAGGTTATTCTAATGCTTCAAAACAAAGGCCAGAGAGAACCTAATGGTGTTGAAGTTCTTGCTGCACTCCAGGAGCCAAGTCCACCCACACAGACAGCACTGGAGCTTAGAGACAGAGGTAAAGGTCATGCCAGGTTGGCCATTTTTTGGAACACCTGTACTTTCAACCATCCTCTGCTTTTCTCATATTTACTGAACTGGATTGCATTCGTAGCTCTGAAGGTGCAAACCTGCCTTTGGAAGGGGAAAAAAGTAAGACTTTGAAACCAGACTTTGAAAAAAAGTCTTGTGTATCCAGCTGTGACAAAGGAAGATGTTACCAGCTCTTCACCTCTCACTGCTGACCCACCGAAGTACCAGTGGAGCAGTGTACTTGAGCACCTGCTAACTCACTGCAGGAACAGGCTACAAAATAGCTGAGATCAATAATTAAGTTTAGGGCAAGACTGCTATTTTTTCCTAATACAAGGACATTCCTGTCACTTGCTTCCTCAGTGGTAACCTCTGTCAGAGGACGGGAACAGGCAGGTAGGAACAGTAACCTCTCAACAGCTGGGAGGAGAAGAAGACATCTGTCACAGCCTATAGAAATTGCTGAGAGCACAGAACTACAGACCTGAGGCCTGTGAAACATCACTTTAATTTCCATTTGTCTCAAGTCAGGTGCCTGAACTGAGTGACAATTCAGTCTCAACAATGATAATGAAACATGCCAGAAAAAACCACAACTGTTCACCATTTTATGGTAATAATCCTTATATTCTCACACCCCTAGAAGTTGGGACCTTCCTTAGGATGTAGAGAAAGTGTCTGAATAACTGCATCTGTCAGAGGTGTACATTTATACCAACCTAACTCCCAGACAGAGGCAAGTCTAACAGTACAAACACAGTCCTGTAAAAATATACAGGTAATAGAGATGTGTAATGTATGTATTATACACAACCCACACATCTTCTCAGTCTTTACAAAACGCCCAGCGAAACCAAACTCTGAAGCAAAAGCCAACAGACCTGGTGTCTCATTTTCCATTTCTATTTGCATCCACTGTACAAGATCTTTAATGAAAGAAAAATTGACTTCTGTTTTCTAAGTCGATTCAAAATATGTCAAAGCTTTCCAATTAAAATTACAGTATCTTCTTGAGGAAAATAACTGAATCTATCATGTGGAAAAACATATTGCTCAAGGAAATTGGCTAGCCAGTCAGAAATCTCAACAGGACAAATTCTGCTACAAGAACCCAATTAAATAATCATTTCACACTACATTTTAAAGATTATGCTCCTAACGATTACTACAGAAAAAAACTAGATAAAAATTATGTGATCACATTTATCTCAAATGTAAACGCACACTGATGAATTAAAAGTAAACCCGTCGTGGTGGACATAGAATATGTAAGTCAGTAACTGCGTGGTTGTTTGGATTAGTCTCCCCAAGCAATGGGACCTGGATCAAACGGGGCAAGATCTCAAAATTTGTGCCACCTTTATGTGGTAAGTCCACGTGGCCCAGTATTTGGTGCCAATGGTCCTTCCAACCCCACTGACCACACATCACCTCCGGGTGCCCCTTCACCCACCTGCTGAACTCTGGTAACACATCGGACCAGTACCTGCAGCGGCAGCTGCTAAAGGCTTCATTAAAACATTTGTAAACAAGAAGATCCGCAGAAAGGAAGTGCTAAATGCAGGATCTGTGTATGACCTTTTCAAAACCTACTGATCTCTTCAAAGCTGGTTATTACTGGCCTGTACTGTAAACCTGCAAATGTCATGGCAGCATATTCACAGGCTGGTCCTCCACGGCCTTCTACAGGAAAAAAAATTCCAAAAACCTGCTTTTGAACTCTCCAGAGGGAGCAAGCCGGCGAACAACAGGAACAGAATTTTCACTTTAAAAATGTATTATATAAAAATAAGAAAAAATAATGATGCTGCCATCCAGATTATGGGAGTCTGACTCTGTCATTCACTGCTGGCTAACTCAGTTCAAATCCTACTCCCTTTTGAGAGCGTGGCAAGATGTATTTTGTTCCTTCTGTGTACAACTTTTAGCTTTAGCAGCATTTGTTAATTAGGGTAAATATTCCATCATCCAACTGTAGCAGAACGCCCTTTATGTGAGAGATTGAACTGAAGTCAACTCTCTTCAGGCAGAAAGTGAAATATAGCCCTATATAGATATGTGGGGGAAAAAAAGGCTAAATAAAATACCACAAGCAAGAAGCCACATAGGCCCCATCATATTCTGTTATAAAAATTGAATGGATATTAATATTAACAGAAAAAAAATAGTAAAGGGAACTCAGCTATTCCTGGTTGTTTTCCAGCAATAAAGAGCCATCAATCAGAGGAGAACATACGCTACTGAATTAGGAGTTGTAGCACACGGTGTGAAGCAAAATCCATTAGCCAGTAGGCAGAGACTAATTTCACACTGGTGACGTGAGATTCACAATTCCAAGTGTAACAGGCACGTGGGGATGTTACTAAGATCCCTGGCACCTATGAGTTGGGAAAGGTGGTTAATACTGCCACTGAAGCTGCAGACTTCCTTAGACAGCAATGTAAACAGGGGTAAAAATGGACACAGGAAAAAGAAGAAAGAAACTTCCCCCCACCCCGCCAATACTAAAAGCCCCATCCTCAAGTAAAGCACGCAGCAATAATATTTTAATTTCAATGTGGTGGTGGTGGGGAAGTGTTATTATTTAAATTCACAATAAGCAACCCATATGCAGAGGAGTGAAGTGGGATGAAAAGGCTCTCAGAAGGTGCGCTGGAGTCGGCTCTTGAGGCGAGACTTTCGCTGGCATCACGAAGTTGCTTTCCTGGACCAAACCCTGCAGTTTGTAATCCCCAAACCACTCGCAGCTCTTAAGCAGCCCGGGCTCGGCGGCAGAGATTTCCTGCCGGGGAACCTGGAGGGGAGCAGCCCAGCAGGCCTGCGAGGGCCAGGGGGCTGACCATAGATGCACACATCTGCAGGGAGCCCGCGGGTGACGGGAGCCAGGGCACACCGATGGCCGCCCGCCAGCCGGGGCTGGCGCCGCGTGGCCGGCGATGGGCACGGGAAATGCCCCAGACCAGGGGTTCCGGGACGGCCGCGCGTGGCCGGGGACACCCACGCCGGCCGCGGGTCACAACGCGGGGCCCCGCTCGCCATCGGTGCCGGCACGGCCCGGTCCTGCCCTGCCGCCCGCGGGGCCGCCGCTTCCAGCGCCCTCCGCGCTCCCCTCACACCCCCGCAGGCCTCAGGCACCCCCTTCCCCTCCCTCCCCCTCACCTTCATGCGCAGCAGGTTCTTGGACAGCTTGGTTTTCACCTCCCCGGCCATGGCGGCCCCCAGGCCGCGGCGGATCCCCGCGCTCGCGTAGCGCCGAGGCCGCGCACGCCGCGGGAGGAGCGGGGGGAGGTGGCGGCGCGGCTCCACCCTCCGGCCGGGGGCGGCTGCGGGCTCAGCACCCTGCCCACGGCCGCAGGAGCCGCCGGGGCCGGGGTGGGGCACGAGTGATGCAAAACCTGCCATAAAAATAGCAACATTACGGTTGTGTGGGACCAGGGAGATCGGGGGTGTGAGCAGGACATAAATCCGCCTCGGTATGAAATCGTAAATCAGTAGGAGAACCTGAGATACCTTATGGATGCTTGTGCGTTCTGTAGTGCTGCCGGCTTAGGCTTCATCCATAATTTTCTGATATTTCCAAAAGAGAAGAAAAGAGAGTATTAAATATGTCTAACACTGTCACTTGGAGACTGCTTGACTTGTTAAGCTTTTATTTCTTTACAATCAACACTGACTTTTACTTGAAAAAAAAAATCACAAAATGGTCAAATGTGATTAAAACTGGAAAAAACATAAATTAAAAGATATTACAAAAAGCCTCAAAGCTTTGTTAGTCCTGTATCATGATCTGTGAATTCAATATTGTTGGACTGCCATGCTGGGCACTGAAAGCTGAGGAGGAAATCCTGATAGGAAATTGCCAGCTGACTCCCAGTCACAGGCATGTACCACAATTTCTCTATATATCCTCATAAATCAGATTTCTGATGCCTGTTTTGGCATTTGGCACATAAACTGGATGATAAAGCAATAAGAGTGAGGGTTCAGTGTTCAAAACTTTAATGAACTGGTGTGTTCCAAAAGGCAATCTAGGGAGAAAAGTTCCCATATATGCAAGATGTAGGTCAAAGCTTGAAGAACTCTGTAAAGATTTATGCTCTAATAGAGTCCACAGAAAGGTATAATGAAGGACAAAACCTGATTGCAGTAGGATAGGAGGAAGAATTATCCACGTCCAGGCATCCTTATTACACAGTTAAGCTCAGTGGACTAAAATGACCACAAATGTCAATGACACATGGAGCCACAAATGCTTCAAGGCAAAGTCATAACACTGCATGAAAATATTCAATTTTCATATAGGGAAGGCACCTTTATTCCCAGGCTTTGCAAATGAGTTGAAGCTGCTCTGAAGTTCAAGGCCCCAGTGAGAAAGTCACATTGTGAGAGTGGGAGCTCTCCTGTTTAGCTCCTTCTCCGTTCCCTTTCTCATTAACAATTATCACGCCTTCCCAACAAAAGAAGGCTGGGAAGAAATTTGCCGTTTTCTGAATGCAAATGTTCATCAAAGAATGAATATGTTTGAATCTTAGTGAACAAACCAATAGGGGAAAGCTGTTAATTAATATAATGGCACAGTACAGCCAGAATCTGTCCATTTTTGGTCTTACGTTCTACTTGCCATGCATTCTAATAATGTATTTGCTTTTTGTTGATTATTGCAAATCAGAGCCCTATGTTTAATTGCATGGCCTTCAATGTCACTCAGGGCTTTTCTGAGAAGTTCCAGTTCATTTACAGTCCAGCAATGTACTTTGAATGATTCCTTCTGAACACATTACTGCACTCTTTTCAGCACTTTTGCAGCCACTGAGCTGTGGTAGTGCCTGGCTTTGCGTGGTGGCCTTTGCAAGAGCTGTTCCTGTCCCTCCATCCTGCAGAATATCCCAGCTCAGCAATTCCAGACTCTGCTTCCAGCCGCTTTGGGATGTGGGCACTGCACGTCTCAGCTCCCCTCTACCTTTGCTGGGCGGGAGCATCATACCACCAACTCTACAGCACCATGCAGTTTCTGACTGGGACGGGCAGAGTCCAAGGGGTTTTCAACTCATCTAAGCATGAGGATTATTCCTGGTGCTCCCTGGTCCCCATTGCACCTCGTGTCTTGGTGCTGTACCCCAGGCTTGCACAGAGATGCTGCCACCGTTTGTCTTGTGTCGTGTTTGTTGACACATCAGCTAAAATCCCACCTCGATACAGCCAGGGAGAAGTGTTTTGCAGTAAAGGCAATATAGGTCCTGGGATGTTTATTTAGAAAAGTGAAGATTGTAGAAAGGCTGCCACAGAATGTGATCTATTTTGGCAGTAAAAAAGCCCGAAGAAAATTTTTGGGTTACATCTCCCACCACTTGAATTGGATGGGGTGGTTATAGATAACAATCAGGTGTCTTGTGGACCAGATTATACTGTCTGGTAAATCTGAAGACACTCCATTGATTGTAGGAAAATTTTTATGATTTACTGGTGGTGGTGGAGGCAACTCAGAGAAGAATCCAGCCCTGTAAATATGCCTGCTTGTGAAGTGGAGTGAGGGTGAGGAGAGGGAGGAGAGGGGAAGAATCTCTCTCTGTTTAGAGAAGAATCGAGGGTCATTGTAAATGACAATTAGATGCTTCTCCCACAGCTCTGACTGCTGCACAGCATCTCCATTTTCAACCTGGAAATCCATTTCTTTTTCAAAACAAAGATACTCAGGGAAATAACTCAGGGGAAAGGAGCTCCATCTCATCAAAGATTGTACATTAAACAAGTAGATAAAAGATTTTTCTTCCTAGGAAATGTGGTCCCTTCTCCCTCTAGTAATTACAGAAGTCAAATCAAAGTTATCATTAACATTATTTAAGAAGTAATCTCTCTTGGAGCAACACATGTGACAGCTGTGAAGTAATTTCATGCCAATGGGATCTAATTTGAGGGAACTTGTGGCTTACTTTTCCCATAACCTTTTATTTATTCATATTCTCGTAGTATTGTGATTTTAGTGCAAAATGGGCATCTCAAACGTTACAGCAACCTACCACTTGATTTGATTTCTTGTGAGCTGTCTTTGAATTGTGAAGCAGCTTTTTACAGCTCTCAGAATACTCGAAGCCTTTTTTTCCCCCCTGCAAATATCAAAATTCTTATAGTATGACAGGTGAGTCATTAATTTATGTCAAACTCCTCCGGTGTGTTTTAAGTGAGGTTATTATGTGTTTTTCACTATGAATGAGGAAAAGAAAATGAGAAGTAGAGGTGCCCGAGGTCTGTTTGCAAACCTGAAAGGAAGGTGTGAAGTGCTGTGTACGACTGGGTGGGATCAGAAAAGCAGTTTGGTACCCTGTGCTCCCTACGGAGAGAGTGTGAAATCCTCCGCGCGGTAGAGGTGCCGTTTTCAAGTGGAGGACTGGTTTTTCATCTCTCCCGCTCCCACCACCCTCCGAGCCGCTAATGCATGCGGCGTATGGACAGCTGCAGCGGCCCTGGGTGCCGGGGGATTTGTTACACTATTCCGCACCTTCGATGCATCCATGTACAACGCGCCGGCCCGTGCGCTGCCCCGCCCGCTTTGTACCTCATCCACGGAGGGGACGGGGTGGCTCCAGCTCTCCTTCGCACTGCACTCATCCTCTTCCCTTTTGAAGTCCCCTTTTCTGGCATTGACACCGGTTTAGGTGGCAGCTGACACACGCAGAGTGTTTTAAGTCCCTGCCCCGTGTTCCTCAGCTGACCGCAGGTTTTCCTGTGGACGGGGACGATATGGAAAGAGTGCAGCAGAAGCCAGACTCCTGTAATTTGGGTGACACGGATCTGTAAGCACAGTTCACTTTGCTGAGGCTTTCCTTTTAATAGCCGTAGGTGGCTCACAATTTATGCAGCATGGACAGGTGTGTTTTAAAAATGTGCTTGTAGTAAAAACAGAGTTCCAAAATCTCCAGAACAACCAAGAGGTGTCTTTGGAGAAAACGCCTGGTGTCAGTTTGGGAGAGGACAATTCATTTGGACTGCTTTTGGCTGTTCCGGTGGCAAGGTGACCTTTGTATGAATAAATACAGTAATTCCTTTTTGATTACAGAAAGAACCAGCTTCATAATGGTAGCTCCCTGTGTTCTGCTATGAGCTAAAGTGGTGGTGGGAACACATGCTGGTCTGTCATTCTGCTGGCATGTGGATAAGCCTAAAAATTTGAAATTATTTGATATATCCCCATGTTAAGAGTCAGAGCAAAGAGAATAACTGCAGAATGGTGTGGAGCATCCTTCTCTTCGCTTTCCTTTAAAAATCAGGAGGCTTTTAACTTTCCGGATTTGATGGAATCACAATTAAAAGAGAAAAGGCAAATATTGCCTTCCGTTTGTTAACTATAAAAATGCAATCCAGCAGTGCTGCTGGTGCTTTGCTGTTTCCCAGGTCAATAAATGGCTCCCCTGACTTTAATAAACATTGATGCTGCAGGCTTGTTCTACAGTGATTGAACATTTTTATAGTTTCAACCGCTCGCATTGCATGAAAGCTTTAAGATCTTTTTCTTTTCTTTTTTTTTCTCCTCTTTTTCAGGAGGGTTGGTTCTGATTGATTAAATTGTCATTTTCAGAGTTAGTTGCTGAATTATAACTTGGCATTTTTAACCATGCGATTTGTTTAAAGAGACAGCGTTTTGATACAGCAAAGCAACTGAGAATTTTTAAGCAGTAAAAGGAAATTTTGTTCACTTTGTTCTCAGCCTTTCATCACCGCCTGACAAAAATGCTCCTGAAAACAACACGCAGGCTATGATATGAAGAGAAGGTACTTAGATCCATGCTCACTTCTTTCTTCCATCATGGAGCTGATCTGTGCAGTATTATGTTGCTTTCGATTAGTAGTCGGATACCTCATTGTTGTTCTCATGTTTATCTTTCCAAGGAGAAGGGAAGGGAGGGGGAATTAGAGACAGGAATTAAGTGCTACCCAAGGTGATATTAAGAGTAAGTGACAGCACTGTACTTTGGACCAACTGATTTACTCCTTAATATGCACGGTGGATTTCTTTCCACTGAAATGATGGGTTCTGAACACATCTGAGTCAGATAACTGCAAGATTTTCACCTAAATCCAGACTGAGCCTGGTTCAAAGGGACAAAGGTCTGGTAGTTCTTTAGAAACTGAGAAAATCACATCCATGTGATGGTGCATTCATTTTTTTATTTAACCAGATGCCACATTCCTTCTCTGTGGATAACTGCTTGATTTCCATGTCTGCTGTTTTTTTACTTTCCTTCACTTCCCCCCAGTTTAAATTTGTATTCAAAACGGTAAAGCTGAAGTAAATGAGACACATAAAAAACATGTGTGTTCAGAACGTGTCTGAAAAGAAAGGCCAACAAAACTGTCTTCTAGAACATAACAGGATGTCTTTTGCTTTTGATTTACAGTGCCTGCAGGGGAAATGGAATCATCTAATGGCCTGAATATGGACGATCTTGCACTGCAGAGTTACCCTGGCCAGAGTCTGAAACAGTGCTTAGCAGTGGAAATCTCAGGGTATCAATATGAAATACTGAAGTCCAATTATACTTCTGCTTGTACACTTTCCCCTCTCTGGCCATTTCACCTTCTGCTCTGAAATGATAACTTATGACAGCGCAAAGCTGAATTTCAGCAGTGAATTATATCCCTGGCCTCTAAATTTAATTGCATGGTACTGCAACTAACCTGCTATCCATCCTGGTCCCTGGAATTCTTTTTGCCTCTTTTCTTCTGCTTCCATACCATTCATTCCAGACCTTTAGAAAACACAAAAAGGTGCCCAGGAAGAGAGTGAATTGTGAAGTGAATGTTTTAACTTCTTACCTGCTACCAATTCTTGGCAGTCTTTAACTTGAGAGGACAGGTGGGGTTCACCAGCACTGGGGTCAGGATGAAGTGCTGCAGGCTCTGCATGTTTTCCTGCAGGGCTGGTACTGCTGGGTGCCTGGGGTCAGGAGGACCATTTGCAAGCACCAGTTTGGATTTGATCCAGCCAGCCAGGTGCTTTACAGGATGTCCATTTTCCACCATGTAGTGCCTGGAAAAGGAGCCAGGGTTGATGTCAGATCAGTGCTCTGATTAACCACAGCAAAGCTGGTGGTCCTGACACCACTGTCCTAATCAGCTGAAGATTTCACAGCAAGATGTTGATGCCTGAGCAAACCATTAATAGCATTAAGATATTCTTCTGCAGTTATTGTAAATACAATATAATTACATTTTTCAGACTGTTGCTCATGTTCATTTCAAAATCATCTTAAGGCCATTTTATAGGTTGGGAAATAAGCTGTAACATGAAAAAGTAAAATATTCATTAATGCTGTAATGATTTATATCAAAATATTATGGGGTAGCACACTTTAGCTTGGTACAGTTCCTCAATGAATGTTTTTCTAATTTCCGTAAGTAATTGACCTCTCATTAGCAACTCATTAGAAAAATTGAGGTGATGTGACAAAAGCAAACCCACTGCGACAGAAACTCTGCATGTGAATAAATCATTGAAAACTCTAATGGGTTCAAAATGAAGGACCACAAGAACCTTGCTTTCTCTGTCTGGAAAGGGATTTAGTTTACTTCTGTGAAGTGAAACACTTTTCTCTGAATATATACATGTGTCTGCACATCCAACAGTCCTTAAATCCATACTTTGCCTCATGGCTGATTTTCAAACACGGTGGACATTCACTTGTCCTTGCATGTAACTCTATAGGAAAAAGAATCAGCCAGATAATTCAGACACATATGTGAGGTCCTGGTACAACTATAGGCACTTAAGTTGAAAAGACAGAGTACAAATTTTGGAACGTGGACTAAATGCAAGACTTAATTTTGGAAGGAAATAAATATCAACAGGTGCTTCTCACTGACTCCAGCCTAGAAGCAGATATCTTCCAGAAAAGACGTAGTGCTGAATCCCTGTCTGTGAGCAGTTGTTTCAGAGGGGAGGTGTCTGCCTTGTCCTTTTTATATCCAATGTAAACCAACACATGAATGCTAACAAGCTCAAGTAATAGATTTTTCACATATTGGTGTATTAACTTAATAACCTTATATATCTGTCTTTTTAGGGATCAATAGATCAATTTTGAGCTAGCTCTTCATCACTGCAATATTGTGAAGAGTGAAGCTGATATTTAATGTAGTTTTATGAGACCTGGATACCACTGGACAAACCCAGAAAGAAATCCATTTCTTTTTTAATATGTCTCTTAAAGTCCTGATGCCCATCTGAAACTTATTTGAAAGTAACTGGATTTATGGGTTCCAAGTTAACGTTTTATTACAAAGTTACTTGAGTATGAGAAAGGGAAAAAAGTCACTGTCTGAAAGTTTTGTACAGCAGAGAAGAGCTGAACTGATGAACTTCCCTGACCTTATGCAATACTGGCTAAGAAACTGCAAGGTCTAAAGAGTGAATGAAAGCAGTGGAGCAATATTGCAAAAGAATGGGAAAAACTACTGGCTTAGATCTGCCGTGGGAAAAAGGCCAGTGAAAATCTCATTTTTCCCCATTTGAGAAGTGTATCTGTTATCTGCTTACCCTTCCTACAGGTTTTTTAAAATTTTTTCTTCCTGAATTCTCCTGCAATGGACCATTGCATAGCACTGCTTTATTATGGGTGAATATCTCTTTTGTTTTGCCAAGTAAACGAGAAGAAAGGAAGCACAGTCGTGATCATGAAAAATTTCCTATTAAGGAAGAAAAATGTATTTTTAAAGGCTCACTCAGAAAAATCAGACTGCTTAGCTTTCCATTGACATTTAAAAAGAAAATATTGAAAGGAGATGGTAGACAAACAGTGAAGTTTCATGATGTATTGATTGCTTCATGCCACAGGACTGTAGCAAGTGATTAGCTTTGTGACATTGCTCCTGTGTCTTTTTTTCTGTGTTGTTGCAGGAATTGTGGTTGCATAGTTAGGTCCTGATGGTTTCGGTCCAAATTTACAGAAAAATCTGATCTCTCTTCTAGCACCAGAGAGCACCTCTTGCTAGAGCCACGACTGAGCTGAGTAGCAGGGCTAGCTAGGAAACCAAACATGGTACAACAGCAGAAAGCTGAGGCTCGATTACCCAAACATCTGTTTCATGTTCAGCATCTCCTCTAGGATTTCCAGACCTGCTGCAGAAATGGAGTTTTTAAAGTCCGGGACAACTTCTATGTTGGAGTAAACCATCATCATCCAGTTTGTTGCTGCATCTCTCTGCACAGCACTGTCTGCTCCTTAGAGCCCACCCTTTCCCCCCAAGTTACAGGCTCCTACCCTGCACTACCAGCACGTCATATGAGCAGAATTTCCTTGGGATTTAGGAACACTTTTGGATTTCAGCCAGGTGTGGAAGATGTACGTACTTCCTCTTATACCCACACACGTACTCAATATATTTCTTTACATATGGAACCTGAATCAGTAAGACTGAAAGCCTGAAGTTGAAGGAAGGACAAATGCATTTATAGCCGTGTTCCTTGATAAGGTTTTTTTAAAAATAATTTATTCAGTCGTTTTGTGTGAGTGAAATACTTTTGATCCATTGCAAGGTGGAAATAACACACACAGAGGTAATTCTACGTATATAGTCTGACTTTAAAGAAGTCCTAGTGCTAGGCTTAAAATTTATAATTTACCTGAACTAGTTAAAAACTCTTCCTTTCCTTCACTTGAAATGTAAGGAGAAAGCTCACCTGTGGCAAATGTACATTTTTTGTGAGGTTTTGAGGGTGCCCCTGTACTTGCCTGTTAGTGGGCCCTGAGGTTACCTAAGGCTGGCTGCACCTTGCTGCTTTGTGCTGAAAGCTGCTAATGGGAAAAAGAGACTGTTACAATGATGGGTCCAAACACAATTTCCAAACCTGCAGTATCAGCTCAGTGTGCCCTGGGGCTAGGAAAGCTGTAGATATTCAGGAACCCACCAGAACAGCTAGGGAGGGCATCCTTTATGACACCAGCAGAAGAAAACAGCTAGTTTTTTGTTGCAGCATACTTTTGGTTGTTGTATGCAAAGTGGTTTAATATCACCTTAATCTTGGCTTGCCTTGTGAAAAATGACCCTGTCAATTTGACACAGAAATAGAATATTGAGAAGTGGAACATTTTGTCTAATAGGCAAGAGCTGACAAAGACAGACTGAATAACACTTAATTGGATAAAAGTGATTTGATTGTGAATTCCAAATGAAATTAAAAATATTACACTAAGATTTATAGGGTTTGTTTTCTGTCTTTTTTTTTTTTCTGCCTGTGTGTGCTGAGCTTTGCTCGTGTCACCAATATTTCAGTTTAGCAGCACCATTACATTCTTTATCGATAAAAGCCAAAGGCTAAATATTGCAAGACATTTGGCAGCGCCAGTACAAATGGGAACTCTCAGTTGTGTGCAGCCCAGTTATTGATGTTTTTATTAGCAATCTTTATAAGGGCACATTCTGCTTTTCTTTTCTCTGCCATAACGTGGGAGCGAGGAGAAGGCCTGTTGGAATTAGCTAAGCATAAGACAATTTTGACTGCACACATCTCTGTCCTGTGACCACCCACAAGCACCCTGTAAATGAGTGTGAGCACAGGCCCAGGGTGTCTCAGCAATGTGGCCTTTTGCACTTTTGCCCATCCATGACTCTTCTTCTGCCCAGGACATGGGAACTAAGCAGATTAATCTTCATCAAGGCAGCTATTTGATCTAGGAACTACCACCCCTTGCCTCTCCAGCTGCTTAAAAGAGCTCTCCACAACCCACTCAGTTCCTGCAATATGCATTATCATATCTATTTAGGGCAAGGCTTTGGGCTGAGGACACTAGAGGGAAATTCTTTGAGAAAATGAATTTCTCAGAATTTTCACTACCACCATAAAAAGTTTTATCTGCGTTATTTTTTCTCCTGCTCTGCTTTATAAACAAACATGACACTTTATTCTACAAAGTGATTTCTTTCTGAATTATAGAACCACAGAAAAAGCATATAAAACCCACAAACCTTATTATTTTTGGATTCCTGAAACTCAAAATTGATTTAAACCAAGTTCAGCCAGCAATATTTCCTCCCCATCTGAGAAACTATATCCTGAGCTTCAGACTAAAGCAAATTTTTATAGGCACGTTGTAATTATAAACCCTTGAGAAGCAGATTTTGTAACAGGGACACTGGCACAAAGCTTCAGTGTAGTTACTCTGCTGAGCACTGATGCAGAGAAGCTGGAAATCCATTCTCCCAAGAAGGGGCTTATTAAAAGACTGCAGTAGCTTTAATGACATTTCTTGTGACATCCAAATTATTTCAGAGTCACAGAGCATCTCTGCATTTTTGAACGTCCAAGGGGAAAATGCTGCTGCAGCCTCACAGCTACGAGCAGTGGCTGAGGGAAGCAATCCAGAGAGATAAATCTGCTCTGGTACTCATATCCTCTCATGATGGGAGATGTAAATTAAGCTGTTTAATTAGTACAGCATATAATAATCATCACCAGGAAGGCAGGAGAAGTGTTTGGAAATAGCGTGCAGGTTTTGAAAACAATCTGGGTTCACTTTTTCCCCCTAAATTGATGAATAATGGCTGAAAGGTCAGCAGTAGCTGAACTCAGGTGAGGGGGTTTGGCTGACATCAGGTGTATTTGGTAATTTATATCCTTGTTCAGGTCTATAGAGATCCTGGGTTGATTTTCTTGCAATATTTCAAGCCAAATGGGTATTTTCAAGCAATATACATTTCTAATTGGTCTGATCCTTGTACTGTTTATGCCATGTCATTTGTGCACATGAATGAAAATTCAATGATGGCAGGGTGCTTGGCCCAGATATATTGCTCCATAAGAGATTAAATCCTTTTCACTTGATCAGCCTTAAATTGCACTTCTCAGCTATATAGGTATGCAAATACTTTATGAAGATGGATAAATAGCTTTATTGACATGTTAGAGGTGTTCAAAGACAGCAGTTGTCCCCAAAACACATCCTAGCTCAGGGGCAGAGGCCTGAACTGCATCATTCCTCATCCTACATCCACTGAAGCCAACAGCGACATTTTCACCTACATCAAAGCAGAATATCCAGCCTCTGGCAGAAAGTTTGCTTGGCTTTCTTCTGGTCTCCATGGGTTTACTCACAGGAGGAAGGGGCTAAAATCTTACATGGCCTCCAATCGGATGTATAAAACCAGTGGTGGCAACAGCATACAGGGAAGGAGGAGAGTTTGGCCAAGCAGATGGATTGTTGCAGGCTGATGAATGTCAAATGGAACAGGTTTTGTTACAGCCCTTGAATTTTAGGGGTTTCTGGTGTTGGCTATTTAATCAGTCAGACAATGAAGTGGGAAATGGAAAACCACAGAAAACTCAACTTCATCCACAGTGTATGTGAGTGGCCAAAAATAGCTGCATGAATTGAATAGCGGGGCTGGGGAAGTTTTCCAAAGTTTTTCAGGATCTCCAAGGAATTTTTGGCCCATATTCTGAGAGAAAAATCGTGTTAGTCTTCCTTTCCCTGAGCCAGTTCACTTATACATGCACAGCTACCCCAGACACGTGGGACTGAACCCAGCTCCTTCTGAAGCCAATGGGAAAGCTCCTACTGGCTTTGGTGGAGGCAGGATTCATCCCTTTGTGAGACAATCATATTTATATTCAATACCCTGCAACTTAAACTGAGGATTAGCAGAATTAAACTCTCCTAATTTGTATATCTCAGACTGCCAAACTGCAATTAACTTTTGTGCATTTGAATAAATAGGGAAAACTATTAACCATCCTTTCCTCATGCAATTATCATTTTACACTTACGGAAAAATTTCTTCTAAATATGAAAAGTAGCCTGCACCCCTGTGACCCTATCCCTCTTAATATCCTTTAGCTAGTAGAGTAGAAAACAATTTTTCACCCCATTGCTTCTGTGTGCAGGCGGTGCTTTCCCAACTCCACTGCTGTCCGTGCCCTCTGCACATCCAGTGCCCTTGTTTGGGCCGCTTCTCACAGGGGGACAGCCCTCAGGGCTTGAAATTCACCCAAGGATAACACCTTGGATACACCCCGCTGCCTTTTTGTGTTGTTTTTAGCCGTGCAAAGTGCAGGATCAAAATTGCCCCTTTTCTCCCGTGCAGGTCCAAGCAGGCTGTTCTGGTTTTCCCTGGGCACAGAGCTGCAGGTTGGCACGGCCGAGTAAAGACAGCTCGATGCACACAGAGTTTTCTGCCTTATTTTCTGCTCTTCCCTTGCGTGTGCTGGCTGGACTCTGCCCTTACATAGCACTAGTGAGGGTCCAGTTGGTGCCAAAAGCTGGCAGAGCATCTGTTTCTCCAAGGATTTTCCTTGTGCTGCACCACACCCCCTTCAGTCTATCTAGAGAGATGGTCATTTTCTCTTAGAAATTTAGTTTCCAGGCAAAAATACAATCTTAAGCTTTTTTTTTTTAATTGAGGGTAGGGGTATTGAAGGCATATCTGCAAAGCCAGATATATTTTGATTTCTGTAGCCCCCTTTAATAATAAATAAGTTTGTAACAACATAATGAAATTGTTGAATAAAAGTTCTTTTCCAGCAGAATAATCTTTAACTGGTGCAAAATGCCTTGCTGGGATATTGTCAGGTTTTAATTTCAGTTTGAATAAATAGTGTAGGACACCAGGCTGGAGAAGATAAAGGTGAATTTCATCTGCTTCCAGCTTGTCATAATGGAAATAATAACTACTTTAGCTAAAAACAAGTTTCCAATTAGTTTCTCTAAAATAATATTATCCCCTTTTTTAATAGATACTGCAGCTCATTTTGGAAGCTAATTTTGATAATATATAAACAGTTCTAAAATAGCTATTTCCACCAAAAAAGTGACAAGCACATATTTTGGCAGCACATGTCGGGAGCCTGTCTATACTGAAAAGCAGTCTTTGCTTTTCTTGAGGTGAATTTCAAACGATGAAAAATAGAAAAATAAATTTAAAATATTCTTTAGGATGAAGACATCTTTCCTGAAAGACTTTATTTTAAATGGTTGGATAATGAACATTAAACAAGACTGAAAATGATGAAAAAATTTCTTCTGGAAAGCAGACAGGCTATTTATTTTATTATTCTTATTTTAGGAAAAATTAGCATGCTTTATGGGGGGTGGCAAGGCACAGGAAAAGTGAATCTTAAATGCAGCTGAAATTAGCTGATTTATATATCACCCTAAATTCAAAAAACCAAAAATAACATGGTTCAGAAAAAGGTAATCTCAAGACCAGGCTAATGTGAGAATCCTTTGAAGGGATGTAACAGGACTCTATTGTGTTCAGTCCCACCCTGTGATCTCCTCTGGGACAACTGTCATCTAAAACGCCAGCAAAGTGTAAATAAACAGACTTTTACTATTTGGGAATGTGCTTTTTTACACAAGAAGAAAACAAAACCCGAGCTCTGGCATCTTACAATGCCCAGCACTTACTGAGATAACATCCGTGCAGTGGCACAGTGGGTTCAGATCTGACCTGGCACTCTCCAAACCCCTCTGACTGACCAGACACATCCCAGCAAAGCCCAGCTCAATGCTGAGCAAAGCCCCAAGGTTTCTCCTGATCTACCTGGCCATACCTTTTCCCCCCAAACATCCCCTACCTCTGCCCTGTCGCCCTCCTCACTGCGCCTGCCTCTCCCTGGAGCCAAGCTCAGCACTAAGATGAGCTTTAAAAAACCCTGAAAAGAAGAGCAGTTTGGTCAAAACCACAGCAGCTGTGGGGCTCACCCAGGGCTTTCAGCTGCCTGAAGCCATGGGGATGAGGCACATGCCATGGCACTGGCTATTTAATGAGGATGTCACCCTAGCACAGCAGTGCTTCCTCAGCTGTTCCGGCTAATGCAAAGCCAGGGCGGTTGTTTCTGTCCCCACAGCGGTTGACAACAGCATTTACAGTGTCACAAACATGGCCTGAGCTCTGACCCTGTGTCAAGGAAGACAAGATGTGTGGCCCTGTTGATTTATCCATCCCTGCCTAGCAAAGAAAAAAACTTTTACCAAAAAAATTTCCCAGAATGACACAGAATTTCAAAGATTCTGTACAACAAGACAGCGTGAAGTAAAACAGAGATGTTAAACGCCCCACATTTAATTTAAAAACTGAATTTCATAATGCATAAACCTCTCATCAGTGCATATACATATATGTGCAAAACTGTGGGGAAACAGATCTGGGAGGCACTGATAGTTCCAGGGATGTTTTTTTTCAAATGTTGAAATTGCAGGGTGTACTTTAGCTATAATTATGGAGCTACACGGAGAATCCTCTCGCGGTGACAGACTGGACAAATAGCCAGGGTCTGTTTTTGGTGAATGTGGATCATGTTGGCTCTCATACTGGCGTGGGTGAGGGTCCTTCTAACCCAGTGTGTTGTCTTTGCCAGCAGCTGTCAGGAAATACTGTGGCTAAAAGTGTAAAGATCATGCAGGAAGCAATTGTAAAATAATTCACCCTTCACAGTAGCTTTCAGTCTTCCTTTTTTTTTTTGTAAATTCTTGCTACCCGTGTTTAATATCACTAAATGATTACAGCAAGTAAACCTCAGGCTTCTGGTATGACATGATGTTAACAAGAGACTCTTTCAACTCTTGTGTGATACAAAAAAAATCTGTCATAAACTGCCATCAAAGAGCTGCTTGTTAACACCCAGGTTGGTGTTTGCCCAATTGTTTGTTTGTTCAAACAATTCTGAAATAAAACAGTTGTAGACATCATGTGCTATTTGCAGATGCAGATCTCTGACAATACCTCACTGCCACACAAATTGTAATAAATAATCAGACCAGCACAGGTAGTTTTTCATGAAAATGTGTAAGAAAACAGTACCACAGCAGGGCAGAAGTTGCTCTTTATATAACATGCAAAACATACCAGTTCACCTGGAGAAAAAAAACTCATTTGCATTTGCTTCATCCTCTGTTGTAAATGGAAAAGGCATTATATCTGTGATTTACAGAAGTATGGTTTACACAAATGAAAATATGGCACTAATTTGACCAACCTGAGCATGGTAATTTTTGCAATGAAGTGCAGAAGATTTTGTGAAACCTCCTCTTGGATGCCCAGTCACTGATAGCTCAGCCAGGCCTTGACCTTTTGCAGCTGGTTTGATTTTTACTGCCTGAGTAAATGGACATTTTAGGAGACTTCTAGAATGCAGTCAGGAGATGATATAAAGTGGTGTTGCAGGGGGCATTCACAAATGTATGGAGGCTTCTGACACCTAACCAGCTCCTTAATCACAGACCTGAACTTCTTCCATGGAAATACAACGGGACCAGACTCAGCAAGAGCAGCAGTATTCCCAGATGGGATTAGCTCGTAGGTGTGGGTATGCTGAAATCTCACCTTGCCCAGCAGAAAAAGAAGATTTGCTTTTAGAGACCTGTGTATTAGTCAGTGCAGGGGAAAAGGAATCTGTTACTTGAGAGCTGGAATGTGAAGATTTTATTCCATGAGAACTGGCTCATGAAACTGTGCATTAAATAGGTTCTTAGAAATGTGCAGCCCAATAAATAAACCCTGTAATTCTACCCATACGATAAGGAAACGAGTCAGTAAAGGTGTGGAAAAATGAAGGAATGACAGGGAAGCTTCATCACGATTACTCTGAGGGTGTTTCCCACTTTGGGCAGGGAAGGGAGCTGTCATTTGTCAAGCTTGCAAGTAGAAATCATTGGCTGGAGAGACAGCAGAACTTATGCTTGATGAAATGGAAACTTAATACCAGCATAAACAGAGCCACTCAAAAATAATGAAATGAAGTTTTAAAAGGCTTTATCGCACTCCAGGTTCAGCCCCAGCAGCTGGATTTACACAACTGCAGGAAAGCAGCCTCAGAGGTGGAAACTAAACAAGTGCTGTTGGAGATGGGAGTGCACAGCCAAAGGGGTCCCAGGAGAGTGGTAGCAAATTCAGAGTTGCTGAATGTTTCAGGATAATCCTTGAGGATTTCAAGTTTCTCTCAACTCCTTCCATGCAGAAAGAAAAGAGTTAATAGGTATTGTCAGCGCCTGGGGAATTGTTCACAAGGGATCTTTTGGAAGAGTAATCTTCCTATTTAGAAGTATTTTCTCATTATGGGTAATAGGATGATGAACTGAGAAATGATCTCAGCCACTTATGATTCTAAAAGCCCCTAGCCTGAATAATCTATCCTGATTTAGAGATAATAGCATCAAAGCCATAACTCATTTAGCACAATGTCCATTTACTTACTCTGAAGACTTTTACTATCCTGCACCTATTTTATAGACACTTATAAGAAGTTGATAATGATATTAAAAGAAAAATGTAATCAAAACAGAAGTGTCAGTGTGCAGTGAGAACTACTCTGTCCCAGCCTGTGCTACAGACACACCAGTGCTGCACCACTTTAGACTTCTGGAGGCAGAAATCACCTTTTCTCCCTTCTCTGTGCAGGTTCCAGAAGAGCTGGAACTCTGCATTCTCCTACAGCACACGTTAGCCCACTAGCACAGGCAGCTGTCCCTGATTGTTCAGGATCACAGCCAACACTTTCCCCATTTTCCTTCCAAGTCCTCATGACTGTAACATCTTATTTTCAGCGACTGTTTTCCCACGCATGGGACAGCAAATGTTCAGGCTGACCTGAGGAGCTCTTTTTTCCTACATTTTCTTGTGTTATCTCCTCTTCAAAAGGTGATGATGAGCTCTTTCAAATGCTGATTAGATCACCATAATTAATATTTCGCTTTGTTTTTCTCATGCTGTAGAGATTGTGCTTGCACATGTCTCTGGTTTTCAGCAGGTTTTGTATCTCCTGAGGTGATCCCTGCAGGGGTTACTGAGGGACTGCGTCGTCCTGGGTGATTTGGGCTCAGGCTTATGGACAGTGGAGTCAACACTTGTGGCATTGCAGTAACAAAAACAAGTGCTGGACAAGTTAGCTCAAGACAAGATGATATTAAGAAAGGAGACTGTGATTTATGTCTCTGCATTTTTTAGGGCAGAGCTGATGACACAGCTGAGCCAGGACAATGCTGGCTGCGTCTCAAACGGAGCACTCCCCATCCCTTCTCTCCTACACTCCCAACTGCACGCTCCCAGTGGAAATATTACATTTTGACATCTTACTTGAAAAATGTTATTTTCCCTTATAAATGGTTCCTTCAACAGGGAGTTTTTGGTGTATTTCTTTCCTTTAACCAACTCTTCTGTTGTGCAAACATAGCCTTACCCTCACAGATCAGGGGAGGAGCAAGCTGGTGCTGTGCTGTGTGTGTGAGCTGCTGTCCACATCCCCCTCAGATCACACCCTGAAGGTTTTGCATTCTTCCATTTCATTTTTCCCTGCACTCTTTCCTCTTGTGCTGAGACCTTCTAAGTTAGATTCCTGTTAGATTGTGTAATAAACCCATGAATTATTAACAGTACATAAAATATTGACAAACTGTTCTCTGAGATAGAACAGCTTTAAAGTATTGATTATGAATCCAGAGAATTATAATTAGTTTCTGCATAAGAGATAATTAAGTTATTATTGTTTCTCTTTTCTCTAATATAGTGATGGATAGAAGGCATTTATACCAAACTGTATGTAATCTTATTAAAATTAAGGCAATAGGTTTATGAGCACTCAAGATAATGGGAAAATAAAGCATGATGGGGATGTGTTTACAATTCCAAAGAGCTCAGTTCCCCTTGTTGTGGAAAGAAATAATTTCAGGTTTGCTCTGAGGAAACTCCTGGGCACAGAGATGTGATTGACTTGAGCAGAGTCAGAGTCTCATTTCCATTTGGTTTTAGCAGAAATCAAACCAACACCACTGTGCTTTGTGTGCTTGTGAGCATTCTGAACCCAGGAGCTGACTTTGGTCAAATTTGGCTGAGGGGGACACTCTAAGATATATTTACTTTCTACAGTTTTTATTCAAGCTTGCTGGCCAAGCCTTTGCAGTGTTAGTTAAGCTCTCATTAGGCACCAGAAAACTCATGCCAGAGCTCAATTTCCAGACAACATGACACTGGTAATGAGTTTTTATGGGTTCTGCTGCTCCACAGTGATTTGTGCATCCTTTAAGTTAGATGTTTTTGCCATGAGGCTATTCCTTATGGAAACCTAATTTTATTCAGTGGATTGCAGTACAGTCAGAGTGTTCCCAGGCAGAACTGAGCAGCAGGGACCCATCCTGCCTGATTTAGTGTGTCCCACCACCAAAGGCCTAGAGGCAGAGCTGAACTGACTTCCTTCAAGGCACACCTTTTTCTCCACAAAAAGAAAGGAGTCTCAGACAGCAGCGGGCAGACAGCGCTGCCCTGACCCTGGCATGGCACTGGGAGCAGAGACTGGAGCAGGGGCTGGTTTTGCTGAACGGCCGCTTTCCAATGCCTCTCACCCCACCAGCCTTTCCAGCTCCCTCCAGCAGCTGCCTGACCTGCTCCCCTCCTGGGCTGGAGCCCAGAACCATGCTCAAATAGCTACTTTTAACAGCTCCTCATCTCCAAGCTTTCCCGTGGCATCTGGTGGGGTAAATTGCCTTGTTAGACTCTGTGATCGGAAGGAGCTGCACTGCCAAAGGATGTGAGTGACAAAGCCATGTTCAACCATGCTGTCCAAGGCGGAAATTAGATCCAAAAAATACTCTATTAAAGAAGTTGTGAATAGAAACACATAAGGAATTTATTTGCAGATCTCAAGAACTGTCTTCAACAACCCAAAACACATGAAGTCTGTGAGGGAACATGCTATTAGGATTTCCACCAAGTTTGTTACAGCAAACTCTTAAATCCCACCTTCTAGGCAGAATCCACTCTAAATCTCTGGTAACTACGTGCTAATGGCAAACAAGCCTTGGATCCAGGTGTTGTTAATGTCAGAGGAGTCTGGGGGAGCAGCTGAGCCACACATGCCATGAACGTCTCCGGAACTGGGAAATGAAGTTGAAAGTGCGGCTGTCGGCCGGGAAAGCGGCGGCGACAGCGCTCTGCTGGACTTTAATGGGCATGTGTGGCTGCTTTCATGGCTCAGCATTTGTTTGATGGTACCTCTCTCTTTAGCTTTCGTATGGAGATATGAGCATCCTCGCAGAGGGCACTGGTCCTGAGCAATCCCCGTCTGCCTACAGAACAGATTAAAATGCTCCCCACCCCTGCGAACAAAATAGGGCACCTAATTGAAAGCCACGCCACGAGTGCTTCTCCATCCCCCTCCCTCCCCAGCACTACGTCTTCATTGCATCTTTTGTCTGCTCTACATCAGATGCACCTTTCTTGCTTGCTCTGAATGAAAACAATCCCTGCTTCCCCGCAGCGAGGATGACAGCCTCTCCCCCCGAGCGCGAGCACTAAATGAGAGCCGCGCTCGCTCTCTGTACTTTGGGAGGCAGGAATATTTCGAGGGACTAAATTAATCCCTCTCGTTTTCAAAGTGCGTGGCACAGATTTGAACTTCGGCTCCCATGGTGGTTAAAGCAAAGGAGAGGAGATGGGGTCCCCTGGGTTTAATTCCCACCGAGCCCTGGCGCGACGTGCGCAGCTCGGCTCTGATGTGTTCAGCACCGTAGGCAGGGGTGGCAGATGTCCGTCCCGTGGGGTCTGTCCTCCCACTTCCACTCTGGGAAAAGCTTTTTCCCAATCCCCCAGCTGGAACATCCAAGCTGTTGGGAAAAATCGTGCAATGGGACAGTTTGGGAGCACACGCTGCCTCTCTCTCCTCCGAAACGTGTCGCGTAGGCAAAGTGTGCAGCTGCGCAGGGTTGGGAATGGCCTCTCGGTGCTCCTGCCTTCGGGCCAGCAGCATTTATGGGCTCAAAGGACAGAAGAGCAGGGGCTGCCTTGGCACTGCCAGAGCAGTGGCCAAGAGATAGAGACATGACTGCAAGAAGCAGCTGTGTCCCGGCTTTGCCAGGCAGTAGGTGCTTTTGTGGAGGCCAGGAGCGAGCTGGAAAGGCAGCGGTTCAGCGGAGCAGGGCTTGCCAGGATGCCTCTTATGCAGGCACTGTTTGCAGATGTGCCAGCCTGGCTCCCACCCTCCGGGCCACGAGCAGAGCCAGCAGCCCTCACCCACGGTTCGGTGCCATCGGGGGCTGCGTGTTGACCCGTCACAGTACCCAGCTCCAACACGCAGCCCCAGGGACAATCTGGGTTTACAGTTTCTCCCTGGCTTTGCTTTCTCTGGCAGCTTTTTCTTACATGATATTCCCTGCCCCTTCTTTCACAGCAAAGAAATATCAAGCTTCTGGCCATGTAATTAGACCAAGAAATTCCAGCTCCCCACTCCCAAATGGGTCGGGTGTACCGAATCTACTGAAAATCAATGTCCCTTTCCACCTGCAAAACTGCTGTTGCAGGAAGAAAGTCACACACAGCTGCTGGCTTTGATGAGTTCCTCTTACCTGGCTGTTCACCTGCTGGGCTCAGCTTCTCACTAAGGGGGAATGGTTTTATCCAAAACGGACATGAGAGCACAAAGTGCTGGTTCAGAGGAGGTTACCTTGGCAAAGAGAGGGGGAACCTTCTTCTCCAAAGACAAAGAGGGAGGTTTTGATCCGACGCAGGCGTCTCCCCAGGCTGTCATCACAAGCAGCCTCTAATCGAGGTTGCCCTCGCAGCGTGTGATGTCTCTCAACAGCAAAAAGGCAGAGATGTGGTGCTTCAGAACAGCTGTATTTGAAGGCAACAAGTAACTACATGTGCTGCTGTGTTTTTCCCAGTCTGGGTCCGAGCAGGGCATCTTCTGCATCTGCAGGCAGAGGACACCCTTGAACAGAAACCCTTGCATCCCACATTGTCTCCGTGGGTGTGAGTGATGATGATGGGATCAGCAAACATATACACAGTGTATGTGTTTTTAGTATTTTTCCAAGGCCACAATGTGCAAGTCAGGGGTACATGTACTCATTTTAATTTCAGAATTGAAATTCCACTGTGTCATTCAACCCTTGGATCAGAAAAAAAGTTGTCCCTACTGTGGAAGGGGTAGACTTTGCTGCATTGCTATGAACCAGGTTTTGGCCACACTTCTTTCAGTCACTTTATGGAAATGAATAGTTTCCTGTCTTCCCTTCCTTTTCAAAGGTACACAGATATATTTGTCTTGATTCTGTAAAGCCAGAGCTCAGTTAATCACTGTGCCTAACATATCATGCATTTTTGATGGGCTAATTTTTATCAGATTACTTTCCTCACAGAGCTTCACCATGTCTAAATTCTTTAAAAAGCCCCTCTTGTACTTTCCTCTACAACAGCAACAATTACCACCTGTGTTTTACCACGTGTTCTTTTTTCTCTCTTGTTTTCAAATGTTTGATACAACTGGGCAGAGTCGTCTTTCCATTTTCTCCGTGTGTGACATTGCTCAGCGGCAGCTGCTGAAAGAAAGCCCCATCATAATCAGTGTGTTTTGCCTGTAGCACAAGGCATTTCAGAAATGTTGAAAAGCTGAAAGGAAATAGAAGATAAGTTGGAAATCATGCGCTGAAATGTGCACTTCCATTTTAGAGATTAAATTAGAAAAATATATTATCGTGAATTTAAAACAGTGTCATCAGCCAGCTTGACAGCTCATCTGGGCTCGTGCTGGGTTGTTATTGAGGGAACTTGGGCTGGCATCCAGCCTTAGGATCCTGATATCCCTGGAGTTCAAAGGCTGGAGGGAGCTTTGGGGCAGTGCTGCCCGGTGGGGAGCAGAAGAGGTTCCTGCTGGAGGCAGGTGCTGCTGACTGCAGCACTTTGTGAACTCAGTCACCTGCCAGCAGCACCATGGGAAAGTGCTGCTGACCCATCAACATCGAGGAGGAAAAGGAAAGTAACGGGGAAAAAATTGCACAGCTGGAATAACTGGGATCAAATAAAACAGTCCTGTAGAGAACGTGACAGGCAGGTAAATGAACAACCATTTCCTGGCCACCAGGAGCGTTGCAGTCCCACTGCACAGGTGACCCAGCTGTGGTTTCATGGTTTTGGATGGCATTCAGACAATCCCAAAGCATATAGAAAGAAAACTTATAGAAAGAAAGCATATAGAAACAGTACCACAGCTGATGTATCTACAGAATTAAAGCAGGGCTCAAACCCAAGACTCCCTGTGGAACACAGGCACCCCTGCAGCAAGTTGGAAATTCTCATCTGTGGCTTCTGGCTTTGTTCCTTTGGTGGCCCCAAGGCAGGGATTCTCTAAACAGCTCTGCAGAAAAGTTTTGGAAAATATTCTGTGTCCCATCCTGCTAGTGGTAAACATCAGGAGTGAATCTGTTCTTGTTGTCATTGTAGGCTGTTCCACTGCCCATATTCCTGCCCAGCAGGAATTCCTTCATGGGTTATCCATCCTACATTTTCCCTCTTTTGACCATATTCTCCATGTAAACATCAGAATAGGTGGGTAGACTGCTGTGTGATACCAAGCTCAACCCCTCTTTTTGGTCAAAGAAGGAGAAACCAGATGCAGAAAATCTCTTTTATGAACCAGATTAGAGAGATGTCTTCATTTCATCGTGTCTAAAATGTGGGTAAGGATCTGGCCTTGACTGACAGGACATCTCCTCTATGCATAACTGTTTCCCTGGACGTTCTGAGATGCTCAGTGTTCATGTGGAGAGCTGAAAGCCCTCAGGAAGAGTTAAATTCTACATTAATTAAACAATCAAGCTACAAGGCTGTGCAAAGAAGGAAGATGACACCTTCAAAGGCAGTTGAAGCATCAGATGGAGAGGCTGGAAGCACAATTTATTTACTGTGGCTCAACAGGGTGTTACAGTGCACCAGCAGGAAGAGCTGAACCACACTCTTTGACTACTGTATGTGTAAGGTAAAAAATGTGAGCTTAAACCTCTCATTTCTCAGTCCTTTCCTCCAAGGAGAGAATTAACGCATGCAGGATATCAAAATAACTTGTAGAAGTTGAGCCAGAACAAAGAAGTGTTACCCAGGGAAGAAGCTGCTTCACAGCTTTTTTGGAATGAGATCTGCTCCTCAAGATGGTTTAATGAAGAGCAAAAGAGAGGAGATGTCAGCAGGCTGTGCATATGGAGTAGGGTTAGTTGTCTTGGGAGAAATTAAAAATAGGTAGATTATTGTGCCAGTTTTTCCTGTCTTCTGTCATAAATGGTCTCCATATCTAGCAGAGAAACCACTGGGAAGATACACAAACTGGAGGAGCAAAGCAGCACAAAATGTGCAACAGGGTCCCTGAGTGAGGGCCACGCTGAAGGTCTGAACCTCTGACCACTGGCAGGGACCAGAGCCTGGGCAGAGAGCGGGCAGGGTTCAGATTTTATTTCTTCGTTCACACACAGCTGAAGGAAATCCTTTCTCCTTTAGCCGTGTGGCTTTGGCTCCAGGGCACAGAACCATGAGAGGTGCTTCACCTGTCCCAGCAGGCCTGGTGGTGGCACCTGGGCCAGCATTCCTGGGCACAGTGACTGGCACAGGGGGAGCGTGGCGTCTGCCAGTCAGGTCACGCTGAAACAGGCACTGATGCTGCTGAGGTGTCTGTGTGGGATGCAGGGTCACACACCAGCTCCTTGAGAAGAAATTGAGGTTCAGCTCTCACAGAAGAGTCAAGTAGAATGTGAGATTCATGTGTGGTGTGAAGAAAGAGATGCTTCAGCCTGAATGGAAGCCTGTAGTGCTATAAGGTCACTGCCATAGCCAGAGAGGGGAATGCATTCCCACAGACCTAACTGTTCAGAGCTCAATCTGATTATTTTCATTTTTACTGATCCCACCAAAGCCAGTGTCCAGGCTTTCCATGGTGACAGTTTTAAAAGTTGTGATGCCATATTAGCACGAACAGCTGAATTTTGGCTTTTCAAAATCAGTAGGAAAAGTCACTGAAGGTCTTTTCTCATCAAGAAAATACATGGAAAATCAACAAAATGTTCAATCAGTAGCAAGACTCCCAGAAAGAATCCTGTAGGAGAAGATTCTGAGCTTGCCAGACTTTTGGTTGATGACAGACTGCTAGGGGTTGGGAGTTTACAGCTGGAAAATATCACCAGTTCCTGCCCATGTGCACCCTGTCCAGGACACATGCTCTTTGGCACAGCTAGAATCAAGAATACAGGGGAAGTGGAGCTTAGATGAACTTTCCTCCTATATCAGAATAAAGACACAGTTTGCATTAATTTGTGCTGATCTCTGCATGTCTCCATTATGTGGTTGTATACATCTGTAATTATTTCTATATAAATGAATGAAGGGACATTTATCTCAGGATTGCATATTTCTTGCCATCAAGATGAGCTTGGCTGGAACCACCCACACAGCCCAGAAATGAAGTGTTTGCTCCTGTCAGCTGCCTCCCAAGTAAAACCAGCACAACGTTCTTGGATGTGCTGATCCACGCTGGGGGCCTGGCATTCAAAAGAGAGAAGGCTGAAGCAAGGGGTTGGTATCTAGGCTTGATTTCACCAATTCCATTGCTCCAGAACAGGGAGTCTGGTCCCTGCCAACCTCTCTGATAGGCTGTAGAGTGAGGCAGCATGAGGAGAGTGATAAGTCCTGGTCCCAGCTCATACTGTGCACACCAGGAGCACAGCATGGGCCTCCTTGCAAGGAGCTCCCACAGACTCATTACAGCTGTCATCTGATTGATTTTTTCTGGACCGTTTCATATTTTTCCAGTAGTGCTTTTAAGATCATAGAGCCCCCTGGCTCTCTGATTCCCTGTTTCAGATGCGTCCTGGGCTCTATTCAAAATTATGATACAATCCCCAAAGTTTGAACATAAGCCAGACTCTCTCAAACTGGCAGGCTGCAAGGAAAGCAATGAACATATTTTTCACAGTTATGCATCTTGCATCTGACTCAGGTTGTTGTTATTATGCAGTAAGTGTTTCAGCCAGAACATTAAAGAAAAGAAAAAATGTTCAGGTCCTAAGGGGGGAACAAAATCCACTAATCCAACATAGGCTTTATTTGCTTGTTGACTACGAACTGATGTTGAGAACGATGGGACTCCCAGAGCTTCAAACAAGATTAGAGAGTAGGAAATAGGACATTTATTGCAACTCAGATACTTATTTAAGTCTTCATTCTAGCTACACAGCTAGGTATTTGGGCATCTGGCAAAAATGCTTGGCTGTACACAAGTTCTGAAAGTGTTGTTAATCTCAACAATCAATATTGCATTTAGGAAATTGCTCACCTACCTGCATGTTTGTGAGTGCTAATTCATCCACATGCCATTTCTTAAGTCATTAATTATGCAGAAAAAGACATTACTTTGTCACTCTAGGACAACTTAAACCCCCTTATAACCATTAATGACAATAACCAATAATAAAACACATTATTACTATTTATTCATATAAATTAGAAGATTTTAAAAAGGTTTGTATGTGATCTCCATAACTGGGACCCAAGGTCTGGTTGAAAAGTACGTGGACACACCAGACTCTGTATGTGAGAGTGTGCTGGGCATCCACGAGTTGCAGTGTGGTCCCCCTGACCATGAAAGATCAGCTGTCCCACCCGTAATTAATGCTCTGAATCTCACACTACTAAAAGACTAAGCTGACTCCTGCTTTGCTTAAGAATCAGAAGGCTTGAAATAGAGACTGTGGAAGACGAACAATGGGGTGGTTGTAGTTTCCTAAAGCTGCTGTATTTGATTTGCCTTTAACTCAGTTAAGTGTCTTGGCAAACCTTTAATTTGAAATCTGTAGAGGCTGAGCATCACACCCTGCTAGGCCTATCAACAGATGGAGGAATTACTAGAGGCAAAATGTATATCTTTATGCTACCTTTTTTCCACCCCCCGCTCTATCATTCTACTAATCATGCATTGAAATGATCAGTAACCTCAGAGACTGACAGATTTGTTTGCAGCAGAGGGTGACCCTGGAAAATCGTGGGACTAACAGGCACACAGGTGGTAGGGGTTTTCCCAACATGGGCTGACTTTTGTGGTGGGAGACTTAGAAGCTGATAGTAAAAAAGGGAATCAGGTTTGCATCCCAGAGAGCAGAGAGTTTGGAAAACGTGAAGGTGTTTGGATTGCAGATACGCAGTTGTGCAGGAGCTTCGACCTGAGCTCTCCCCTGCTCCTGAGGTCAGGGAAGAGCCGTGGGGTGGGGAGGACCAGGCTGGGAAGCTGCAGGGACCTCGTGCCTGGTCCATGCCCTGTCTGGAGGAGATGTAACCTGTCACATCCTCGTGGTGCTCCAACACTGAGCACCCCAAGCCTGGACCACCATGGCAGCCCTTCCCGTTCACACTACAGCACTTTGCTCTTAGAGGACGTCCTGAATGCACCAGGTTCAGTTAAGGTTTGGCAAAGACACAGGAAAAAAAATCCCCTGGATTCAGTCAGCTTGCCTCCAGTGTGCACACGCTGCCCAAACGAGCTGGAAGGAAATTAGATATAGAGGTTGGTGCATTTTGTCTTTACTGAGCTTGCTAACCTTTTCAGCATTAATCATTAATCATGGAGCTAACTAAGTTGCTGTGGGAGTAAGCTTCTATTATTCCCCCCACCTCCCCAGATAGTGCTGTTTTGTGCAGGTGCCCACACATTTCTGGAGTACCCAGAGATAGCACTAGCTGAGGTTTGCTCCTACACCCTCAGGGAAGCTGTCAGGATTGCAAACACTCACATCCCACAGCAAACTCCCCTGGCTTCCCCTCACATAGTGTATTTCATCTGTCATCCCCAAAAGGGCAATTTTATTTACAAGAAAATCTCTATAACAGGAGGCACATCCCAGAGATCTATTTGCTCCAGTTGATCTCTGGGTGATACTATTTTATAAAAAAAAAAAAAATCCCAAACATTTCAAAATAATCTGCGGACTAAAAAAATATACAGGTGCAGGTGAACCTTAATATACAACATAGATATGAAATGAAATTCAATCATGCAGAAATTGCCAACAACTTATTATAGATGAATGGGATGGGAAGTGCATTTTGTCTAATCCCAAGGCATTTTAAAATAACTATTCAGCATCCTCGCACCTGAAATGTATCATCTTATTGATTTTGAGCTGACTTTTGCAGATTGACTCCAGCTGCCTATTTGGCTTTCATGCTTTCAAGTCCTCAACTGCCCAGAAAATGGTGCCACTGCCATTCCTGAAGATACTTTTTAATGTAACTGGTTTAAGGTGAACTAGAACAATAGGTTGGAATGAGAACAACTTAATAATAACACCAGCCAGCTGGGAATAATGAGCACACAGCTACAGCTGAGCTCCTCCGTTATGGGATGGAAAATCTGGGCGTTTTTAAGGATTAGCCAGCTACACAACTAGGAGAAAATATTTTCAATTGGAAGAGGATTTGCCAATTTTCACTGTGCAATGTGGTCAAATGTGAAAGAAATGTCAAGTCAATTGTTGTAATGGTTTATCTGCCAGCTAAATTGTTCCTCCTCAGGCCTTCTGGTAATGTTCAAGACCTAAGATATCTTCCAGGCTGCTCCCAGATGTTCTTTTGTCAAGTATATCCCTCTTTGCAATGGAGAACAAGCCCAATCAGAGCATAAACACCAGGGCAGGAAAAGGAAAAAAAAGGATTAAAAAAAAAAAAAGAAAACTCTGCAGATATGGGAGCGAAATGAGAGCATATCTCACTTTCAGTGTTGAAATTGCATTTCAGGGCTGGTTCACTGAATCGTGAACTTGGACTGAAAGGGTTCCTGGTCTGAGCACTTAGCAAGTCCATTCAAGTGTGCACAGAGGGGGGAAGGCTGGCTGGGAGACTTTCCTCTGCGAGTTTATGGTTAATATAATCTTCAGTCCTGACAAATTTATGCAGAGTGAGAACATTTCAAACACAGGGAACTCAAATGCTATCCAAATACCTCGCTGTTCGACAAACATCACGGGCAGAGTTCAAATATATCTTGGAGAAACAGAAGTGTGAGGGAGCATCAGACACCTGGAGCTCCCAGAATCAGTGTGGGGAGTCCCTGCGGCTCCTTGGGGTGTCCAAGCACCATGGAAACGTGGTTGAAGTGCAGGATAAAGAAACTCACCCCCCTTCCAGCACTCCCCTTTGCTGGGGCACTCACTGGGGTACCTGTGTGCCCGAGGGAAAGTGCTCTCAGCAAAAAGGCCAAATTTCACCTTTAGTCTGAAAGGTGCAAATTGACCCCAAATGCTGGCTGGTCTGGAAATACCCAGAGCAGGATTTAGCTCTCATAAAGCTGAGTTAGAGCAAATCTATTACAAAATTTAATGTGTCCGGGATTTGAACTGATATTCCAGTCCTGTTGACCAATTGTGCTCTGGATATGCATGGTGTTCAGGTGTTTTGTCTCCAATATGCTGCAAATACTTGGGCATAAAGACACATGAAATTACAATTCAGGTCTGTAAAAATGTAGTAACAGCCCTCCTGATTATTTTGTAAGATTTTTTTTTTTATAATTAGGCAGAAAAACATCCAAAGATCTTTACAACTTCTCCTCCACTCAGTAAAAAATTTCTGAACTTCTGGGGGACAATACAAATGGCAGCTACATGGGCTGGAAGCAGGACAGTTCTCAGCATAGCTGATTGTGAAGATTCCAAAGCTGAATGAAGGACTCAACATACAGCTACCGTGGTTTGGGGTATTTTGGGTTATTTTTTCTACTCTTGTTTTAGAAGTCATTATAGCAGTGGAAAATCACATCCCCCTATCCATCATAAAGGTGTGAATGCCTTCCTCATTCTGCTGTGCTACTGCACCCATCAGATTCTGAGGCACCTGCCCATGGCCTCGCGGGGAGGTTCAGGTTGCATATCAGGAAAAAGTTTTTCTCCCAGAGGGTGGCTGGGCACTGCACAGGCTCCCCAGGGAATGGTCACAGCACCAAACCTGACAGAGCTCAGTTAGAATTTGGACAACGCTCTCAGGCACAGGGTAGGATTCTTGAGTTGTGCTGTGCAGTGCCAGGAGTTGGACTCGACAATCCTTGTGTGTTCCAGCTCAGGATATTCCCTGGTTCTGTGACCTGCACCCGGGGTGTGGATGGAGCCCCTTGCTCTGAGCACAGACCTGCGCCAGCCCTCAGCCACCTCCGGCTCCATGGCTGGGTGGGCGGAGGGAGGAAGATGGGTCCAGCGGTGTGTTAGGACAGGTCAGGGCTCGGGGTGACCACGTGGATAAACTGGTTTCGGCTGACCTGGCCATTCCTTCCCATCGGCAAGCTCTCAGCAATCACCTTCACAATGGAGGAGGAGGCAGAAATGATTTTAGCACCTGGCAAAATGAAGCAGGTGACTCTGAGAGCTCGAGCGGCGAAACCTCAAGCACAAATTCCCCAATTGTAGCTCGCCGGATACTTCCTTTCATCCCTGTTGGAGAGAATCCAGAGCTGCCCAGCAGCTCCTGTAGCTCAGCAAAATGACAGAACAGCACGCCAGTAATTCTGACTTAACAAGAATGAGACATTAATCTCACAGCTGGGCTTCGCTAGCAATGGCCAAAACTCTGTGCAGACAGAAATCAAAGAATTGCACCATTTATAGGTCGCAGCATTCAAGGGAGCACAGGATACCCATCCCTCAAAGGGGAGCCGTGGTTTTGAGCACAATGTGGTTCATGGGATGCAGAGATTAAAAATGGAGCATTTCTTTAGTCTAAATTGTCGCTTTGGTTTTTGAAAATTAATCACAGCAGGTTAGAGGGCCCAACACATTTTTAGAAAGATACAAAAGCATGGTAATCTTTGTTAAAAAAAAAAGAAAATAGTGTGTTGTAACAGCAACACGGCCAGAATTACACCTAATGTGGAACAACAGGGGCTCTGCTAAGCAGACATAACTTCACCTTAAGCATTCAGCTAATTCCCTGGTACCATCAGGAGACAGCTCTCCTGTCAATCACTTCTGGGTGCATGACAGCTTATGGCTTAACTGCTCCTATCTTGTATCATTTAACCAGATACTATCTGTTTTGACATTCGTGACTGAGGTACTTGGCTCGTAATAGGGAATGAGTACAACAGAGCAGAGCAGAGTGATTTCCTTCCCCAAGGATGGTTGTTAGGGTGATGTGGCACTCAGGTGCTTAGCTCACTGCACGACAGAAAGACTCCCAACAGTGCTGCAGAATGGAGAGAGCGAAGGCTGAACACCCCTTGGAAAACAGGGAGTTGTCCTGGAGGTCTCCTTGGAAAACAGGGAGTTGCTCTGGAGGTACACAAGCAGGGGCACACTGACCAGGTGCCAGTGGCCTGATCCATACTCGTGTGTTGGGCTCTGCATCAGCAGGACTCAGGAGCTGGCACAGCCCTGGCACAAAGCTGGGGCACACACGGGGGCGGTGGGGCCAGAGGGGTGCAGACACCATGGGCCTGAGCTGCATTCCCGGCTTCAACAGTGTTATTTGGGTTTGTTTTATACGTTCAGGAGGGTTTCTGGATTATGAAAGCATGTTATTTCCTGCCTTGGTTGTTGTTTGAGCTGCCCCATTTACTTAACGGAGGGGAATGTGCAGATACCACCATGAAAACTGCGGTGGTGGATTCTGTGTCTGTCTGAAGGGGGAAAGTGTCCAGTGCTCAAACAAGTGGAGCCAATGCTGCCCTATTTCACAGCCACCAGACCTCTGGATTTTTCCCTAATTCAGATAAGTCAACACAAAATCCAGATGCTGAATATTTGATTATCACTTAGATCAGAACCAAGATGGAGAAAGAAAGGATTTTATGCTGCGTATCAGAACAACAATATTATTTTTCCTGAATTTGTATGATAGAAGAAAACTGATAAAGCTACTGACAGCACAAACCAGAAAGAAATATGAGACCAGAGGACACTGAGTTCCTCAAGCCTTTTGATGTAACTATTTCTGTCAGGTGGGTATCCTAACTAATGCAGGTATCTCATTCTAATTGCATGGATCAGACCATTTTGCCTTTTCAGTAATCTGTAGAGCTGTACCTGGCATTAATCTTATTAATGGAACTATTATACTGCTTACAAATTAATTTCCAATTTGAGATTATCTACTGGATGTGCTCGTGCGCAGAAGGATATCTTTCGCCCAAACTGTAAGAATGGGAATCCCTGCAAAGTTCCCTGGATTTGAAGATTTACTCTTTCAAAATTGACTCCTGATATGGAGATTTCACATGTAGATTTTGAATGTCCGGATGCAGGAAGTGTAATCTTTCATTTCTGCTTTTTTAAAATAGTGCTCCTATTTGCATCACACATTGTGTTGTATTGGAAACAATCCTGTAGATTAGAGTGTGATGATTTCAGATTAAATTTTAATAACGCTGCTGGGTGGAAAGGTTTTATTGACTGCTGTGTCTGAGTAGGGGAAAACAGCCTGTGGGGATCATTTGCTGAAGCCAAAAAAGAGTTTTGGTTTTAAGTCCAAGAAAAGGGAGTCCAAATTGGAAAGAAAAGTTAGGATACCAACCTCCATTTAGTCACCTCCCTCAATGAAGTCCCCATTTGTCAAAATTTTTGTCTTTGATGAAGTTTCCCCCTTCTCATAAGAAGAATCTTGAAGTGCAAATGGCTCTCAAGGGGCCAGGAAGCAGGAAAACCAGCTCTGGAGCTGAATGTCCCAGCTGGGAAGAAAAGGACTCATGCAAATGAAATTAAGAGTATGAAGGAAAACTCAGGAAATGACTGATGATGTCTCCTGACCATGTATGAATGCAGGCACCCAAATATCTTCTTTTAATAAAGCAAACAAACAATAGTAAATTAAGTTCTATTATGCATTTGTTACCGAAAAAGAAAAAAACCCTGCAGCTGAAAAATGCATTCCTGAATTTTTGCAAGTCTGTGCTTAGATAGGCTGTATCTTTTTTCAGGATTTATTAAATTTTTTCCATATAAACTTCATATGGATGAAATTCTTTTTCTGGAGGTGGTTACACCTCAGATGCTGTTTTGCTCTGTAGATACCTGTGTGTCTTGCACACTTGGTGGCACCCTGTTCCTGTAGGTTCTCACCTCCCTCTGCCTGGAAATAAAGACTGCACTGGGCTCTCCTCCACGTGACTTGGGAGGTTAAGTTTAGGAAGACCCTCTTCTCTTAGGCTGTGTACTCACAAGATGAGAAACAAAGCATTGGGGTGTAAACTGTCTCAGAGGCAAGCTCATGGCTCAGCCTTGCTGACAGCAGTGGGCTGGGCTGGGCTGCACAAGGGCACGGAGACACAGTGCCGCCAGAAACCGAGAATTCACCCCTAAAAAAATAATAATCCATCCCTCCTGCTCTGGAGATAATCTGCCCGGTGAATGGGAGGCCCCTCTCAGCCAGGGTGAGGCAAAGTCATTTAACTCGACAGCTGAGAGACAATCCCCTCTCCAAGAGTGCCCGTTCCAGAGTGCTAGACATTAATATAGGCAGTTGTACTTTTTCTGCCTCACACCGATGAAAGTTAAACACCTAATCATTTAGCTTTCTATTAGAAACACAAGCAAAGATTGAAGTGACAAATTGTACTATGTTTTAGCTACCGTTACCACCAACTTTTGAAGCTTAAAGCTGTCAGGAGCTCTAATAAAATGAAATCGAAGTGACAAAAAGGAAACAATTCCTTGTTTAAAGCCTTAATTTCCACACACCTCCTTGGCTGTAGCTGCTGTGTGTCGAAATGAGCAGAGACGGGGAATGTCCCATCCCAGCCATGCTGAGACCCTTGTGCTTGGGTGCCTCTGGGTCACCAGAGGATGCTGAGCCTGGCTGCAGAACAACCCCATGAGCAAACCCGTGTGTCCCCAAGCCCCAGGGCAGAAGTGGACACAGCCTGAGTGAGTGAAGACTCTTAATTTCAGCCTGAAAGTCACCGTGCATTTAAGGCGTGTATTGATCTCCGTCCTGTGCGAGCACTTTATGAGTGATTTCTTATGTAAGTGTCAGGTGAGAGGCATGAGTAGAGACCTAATTAAAGTGTATCCAAAGTAAATCTCTCTGGCAATGTCAGCCTGCCTTGGAACAGCCCAGGGGAGCAAACAAGATGGCATAAATGAAAGATAAAGAAGTACTAATAGTCTGCAACAGCCTGGCTCGTGAGACACTAACGTGCAGCAGCTGGGGATATTGAAGGAGAAAAAGTGCCATTCCTGGGACATGTTCTACAGCCCTAAAACACAAAACAATGGGAATTTTGCTCTTAAATTAAATGATACCCCTGCGTTTCTGCCCCTGTGTCATAGCCATTATTCCATCACTGTTTTAAACGAATGCTGTCTCTGTGATCCATCCCAATAGGCTTTTATACCCACTGTAACAATGTGAGAGAGGGCAGAAAAAAAATTATTATTTTAGTATTAGGGAACCAACAGTATTAGGACAATGAGATATTGTTTTCCTTTATGACAGTTCTACTGTCCTTTGAGGAGGAGTGGGCCCTGCTCAAGATGAGCTGGGTAAGATACAGGATCCTCACATTCAGCTTTGGGATGGGCTGAAGATCTCACAGCTACAATGAATTCACAGTTCTATGGCAACAATTTCAAAAGCAAAATTGGTTTTGGATGTGTCTATCAGGAAGGATGAAAACGGATGCAACTTTTTTTTGCCTTCAGTCCTGCCTAGTTGAAAATTCTGGTGTGGAAGTTACACACAGCTGCTTTCTGCTTTTGGGAAATACCACAGCCAAGGTAATAAATACTAGTGGAAATAAATACTACAATATATTGGCTTGGGCACAGCATGGCACTAACTTATCTGTACAGCTTTTTGGACTGGAGCTGGCTTGTGTTTCTGCACAAAGGAGCTAAGGTCCAGGTCAATGTATTAAACACTGACTCCCCCAAATGACTACCCAGAGCTAAATTACAGCTGGTTTGGTTTGGGGATTTTGGGTTGTTGTTTTCCTTAGCTTGTCCTGAAGATGGGACTCGAAAGTTATTCCAAAAGGTACCACTTCTTTCTTATAAAAAGCTGGTCCAGAGTCAGCACTGTATTCCCTCTAAACTCCTACAGTGGTCCTTGGACAAGGAGAAAGCGATTCCCAGCCTTTTATCTTGGCTGTGTGGCCTGGGACGTATTTAAATTTTACTCACTTGTTCTCTTCATTAAGTCTGCATTGGGGTGAGAGTCTTCTCTTACCTCTGGGTTTCCTTGCATTGTGCCCGTGCCCCTCCTGGATATTGTGATGGAGCAGGGCACACTAAGGAAATTTGCTCATTTGTAAAGCCAGTCATTAATAAGAATCAAGATGGCTTTACCATAGGGGTGCCAGCATCACTTGGCTGACAATGTCCCATACGATCCTGGAGAGATTTTAATGGATTGAACAGGTTGATGTTGTCATTTCCAATTTGCTGAACCATCTGACAGTGTTCCCAACAATTAGCACACACAAAAAATGGAAATATGTTATCTTTTGCATTAAAAAAAGAGGACGGGAAGCTGCCTGGTCTCTGGAGTTGTTATACAACTTGTTATTCTGAAGAGCTTGCTTTGACTTTAAATAGATTTCAGTACAGCAGAGTCACCCTAACCTTGGGATAAATTTAGCTGTCGCCTGAGTCAGTAGCGGGGCTTGGGATCATTAAAAGCCGATCAGGAATTAGCACGCGCTTCCTGCGGTCGGAACTGCTGGAGGTGCTGGTTCTGCTCCTGCAGCCCAGAGACGGGCAGAGCCGGCAATACGAGGGGACAGGGGCCGCTGCTGAGACCCCCGTGCACAGCGCCAGTCGCTTCACCTCCTCTGTCTCCGCGATCCCCACCCCACGGAGGCACAGCAAAGCACGGGAGGGAGCAAAGTGACTCACCCAAGGTCACACAGAGGGATGGACCCAAACTGCAGTCGCTGTGTCCCCTGGCTCCTGCAGGGGGACAGAGCAAAACCAGGACAGATTAACGCTCATGAATCAGGCGGTGCTTCAAAGGAGGTCATCCACTCTTGATTGTTGAGATGAAAAGGTTGCTTTTGTTTCTGGAGTGGACATGAGACCATGAAATGCAGCTGTCAGCTAAGGAGAGACTGAAAGGAACACCTGACATCAAAAACCTGAAGGCAGCAGACATATTTTTGAGTGTAATGGCAGTTGCAGTCATTTTAGACCCACCATATCTTGTGTTAAAAGGAAATACATCTTCTGGCTCCTGACAGTGGGGCTGTTGCTTGCACTGCCTGTGACATGGGGTCACCTTCTCCGAGCGTGGGGCAGGTTGAGGAGGTGCCTGAGCTCTCTGACAGGATGAGAGTTTTGCATCAAATTCTGAGTGCAAAGTAGAAGGAGGTTCTACTTGGAAAAGGCAGAGTTCATCCCCAGGTTTTTCTCTTCCCACCTTCAGTGAGCACCTTGTGCAGCTGTGTGTTGGGATGTGCCTGTGATTTCAGGCACACATTTTCCTTCTACTTCTTTTTTCTTTTTTTCCCCCCACACCAGCTGAGGAGCAGAAGGGATTTGGGGAGCAACAGGAGACCCATTCAGAGTGCATGTGGCTTTTGTGGGAACCACAGAGGAAACCTTCCTTTAAATTAAGCACTCAGGCTGGGCTCGGTGATGGGTTCCCACCTAGGATGAGGGCAGGAGTAAGACCTTCTCCTGCAAGCCCCTGTCAGCAGGGAAGTGACCCTTATTTTTCACTGTGTGGCCACGGCTGATGAATAATGGCTCAGGTGCTGCTCCCTGTGGTAAGGCAGGTCCTGTAACCCAGGAGGTCGAAGTCTTGGCAGGCTGCATCTGTCTTGGTACTGAGAGCAGCACTTGGAATCCAACAGCCAAAAACCTCATCTGCTGGGTCTGCAACCAGGATGAGGGAACAAGGAGGGGAGAGGGGAGCCCCCAGACTGGTACCTGACCTTCATGTGTGGATTCAGCCACGCTCTGGTGGCTGCAGCTTTCCATGCTTCAGATTTCTGTACTTTTAACCTCTGGGGACTCCTCCAGAACTTTGGTGCAACCACCCATGGCTTGTAGGAAAAGCAGCTACCAAACACTGGAGCCTTGGAGCATCAGCCTCATGTGCATGTAGGAAACGAAAGGCTCCTCCTCAACCAACCAAACCCCAAGCCAGGAGCGTAGGAAGACTTTTGTTTCTTTGCAGGTTTTCATGCTGCTTTTCCTAGAGACAGTTTTGAGAAAGACTGTCAGAATATCTTCAACAAAATACTAAAGAAACACACTGGGAACTGTGAAAGCTCAGAATTGAATATAAATATGAACTGTCAAGCTGCTTCATTTGGTATCATTAAACTTCACAGTTAGACTTTTTTTGAAAATCAAATTATCATGTAAAAATATGCCTGTAGTGTTAAACTTGAGATGAAAACTGCTTATTTTTGTGTTTAGTGTGATAACTAGTATAAGGAAAAGTTTCTGTGGTCTGATGTTTCATAGGGTTTTGATTTTTACATTCATAGCAGCTTAATTATGAATAATATTCATGATGCTGCAAACACATGGGGGTTATAAAAGTGAAGAAAACCGGGGTGATTTTATTTGATACTCTGAGGTTTAAAGCAATAGTTGAAGGCACAGACTAATGTAGCTGAGCAGCTGAGTTAGAGCATCCCGAGCTGGAGGAAGGACCTTGCTCCCGGCTCAGCACAAATATCAGCATCCTGCTGACGCACAAATATCCCGACTTTTAAATAAAAAAAGGGACGTTGCGAGGTTTCTTAGTGTCGGAGGGACCCGAGTGACCGCTGGATGTCACTGTTAAGTCACAGAAGCACCCCGGACACCCCGAGCGATGCCCCTGTGCCCGGCGCTCCGTCCCCTCGCCCCGGGCTGGAGCGCTCGGAGTAGGGACTGCTCCGGGCTGCGGAAGAGGGAAACGGCGCTTTGGGTGTTTCCCCATTTTTAAAAGAGTTATGCAAAGTTCAGAGTGCTGAGAGAAAGCTGTTCAGAGACGGGGTGAAATTTAGGACAGCAGGAAAACAAAGTGAGATTTGGCTTTATCCTTCCTTTCAAACAAATCTCCGTACCCAAAGCAGCATGGCTGAGTGCTGCCTGGGACGTGGGTTTGTTTGGATATTCAAGGTGTGGGGATTTGTAGGCGACTTGATTTTCCTGCTATTAATGCTGCAGAAGTGAAAAAGTAAAGTGATGTAATTCACTGGCACAAACAAACAGGCTTGATATTAAATCAGAGCAAAGAATTCTGCTGTGACCTGGGTGTAGTCCTCAGGGCTTTTCTTCCAGTACATGGATTTGGATAAATTCCTTCCATATCTAAACATATGCTCAATATTAGAATCATAGAACCATAGAGCCATAGAATGATTTGGGTTGGAAGAGGACCTTAAAGCTCGTCTAATTCCAATCCCCCCGCCATGGGCAGAGACACCTCCCACTATCCCAGGTCGCTCCAGACCCCATCCAGTCTGGCCTTGGACACTTCCAGGGATGGGGCAGCCACAGCTTCTCTGGGCACCCTGTGCCAGGGCCTCTCCACCCTCGCAGGGAAGAATTCCTTCCTCTTATCCAATCCAAACCTACTCTCTTTGAGTGTGCAGCCATTCCTCCTTGTCCTATCACTCCATGCCCTTGTCAAAGTCCCTCTCCAGTTCTCCTGTGGGCCCCTTCAGGCACTGAAAGGCCACAATTAGGCCACCCTGAAGCCTCCTCTTCTCCAGGCTGAACAATCCCAATTCTCTCAGCCTTTCCTCACAGGAGAGATGTTCAATGGATGTTCGGGTAGTGTCCTCCTAAAGGAGGCTAGAAATGCCCTTCTCCAGGTGTCTCCTATTTCCCTTCATTCACAGGTATGACAACATGTCTGTTTTCTGTACAAACTATGGACAGAGTGCCCTTCTCTGTATTTTTAATGCCAAAGCCATGGAAAAGGGGCTCATATTATCAAAGCCTCACTCAGGAGCAGTCCTGCTCCACGGCCATTTTTACTAGAAAGTGGCCCGTTTTTTCTTAATATGCCATCACAGAAATTTCCTTTGAAAGAAGGACTGTTCTTGAATTCACAATGGGCTGTGACAAACTGTGAATTTCAAACAGTTCCACATTTTGTTGGAAAAATTTGTCACCTTTTTTCACATGAGTAAGTCAGTGTAGATGTTTGCTTCAGGCCATTCTAACTCCCCATCAGTCCCTTGGGGCTGGTGCCTGTGCTGCTCCCACCGATGCCAGCCCAGGGGAGCTTTTGGGACCAGACTCATAAGTGCTCAATCTTATGATGAACAAGGTCATGGTTTCTTTTTCTTTTTTTTTCCCTCCTAAGATCAGTTTCCCATGACCTTTGCTCTGTCATGAAATCCCAGGAACAGCGATGGTACCAAGCACTCATCCTGCCAGAACAGCTTTGCAGAGTTCCTTGTAAAACAGCCCATTCCTCCCAAAGCACGAGGTGATGATAAAATAAACCTTTTCCTGGGACCTACTTTCCCCTTGCTTTGACCTGTGAGTGCAAATTCACTTCACTTATTCCCTTTGTTTCGTGGATCCACAATCAAAAATCTCACTTTTGTGTATCTGCCTTGATTGGTGTCAGCTGCAATGAAACATTGCTGCGCCTCAGCCCACGGAATGCTCAGCACGGCGTTTGAGGCTAACCAGAGTGTTTCATCCTCCCCAATGGCTGTCAGCTAAAGTAAGGACAAAATAATTCTCCAGAAAGAAGAAAACAATCTCAAGCCCTGAAATGTTTTGAGTGTATGTATAAAAACACAAGGTATGAGGAGGGCTCAGATTGCAGCTCATCTCGCTGTCGTCTCACCAATTTCTTTTATCACCAAGTTTCCTCCCTACTGCCCTGGCTTGGGCTCTGCTGGTTTCAGCTTTCTCCTTCTCCCTCTGATCTCTGACGTTGCCGTGGGTAGTTCAGTCCATCATGCTGAGGAGAAAATACTCTTCTCATGCTATTTGTGCACTGACAGCAGCAGCAGTACTGAGAAATGGTTCACTGTGAGTGCAGGGTATGAGTATCTTACCCAGAACGTTTTCCAGATTTGTGTGAGAACCTGGGGAATTTCACCCTGTTAAACCACGCTGAATGTGAGGTGAACTGGGGAGGGAGCTGACTCAATGGCACTGCCTGGGCTGCCTTGAAAACTGGGAGGAGGTGGGAAAGCAGGGCAGATTGCTTGGGAGACACCAGGAGATCCAAATTTATTGGTAAAAGAGCAGGAGCACGTGGTAAGCAAAGGTGCCAAAGCTGTCCAATGGATGAAGAGGAAATGCGGAACAGAAATTGGGTTTGTAAATGACTGGAAGTCATTTACAGCATCGTGCTGACAAAGGATGTGGTCACTCACAGGAGGTGTTCAAGGGGAAGGCCAGGTTCCCCCGCATGGAGATAAAAGAAGAGAGAAGCAGTGTCATGGGAACTAGAAACAGAATAGAAAATATCCAGAACAGCCCAGTGGTGGTGGAAAATAAGCAAATCAAACTGAGCAAGGGTAGGTACAGCAGGGTAGGAGTGATCAGAGCAGTCCAGAGTGCCACCACTGCAGAGGATGTGAGCTCAAAGTTTGGCTCAGAGGAGTCGGTGTAACATCTACCCTGTACCTCCAGCTGTGAGCTCCCCTCACCATTTAACACCTGCAGGCTTCCAGTGAGAGAAAAAACCCCACAACTCTGAAGTAACCAGACAGAACAGGAAGAATTCCTTGACTGGATGCTAAGATCATTCAACAGCAGAGATTGCTCTGTTTGCTTAAGGAATAGGCAAGAAAATAAACCAGAACAAAATCCTGCCAACCTGGTCTGCAGGACAGCTTCCCTCTTGGCTCCAAATCTAGCACTCAGCTTGCTCCTGGGTGCCCAAAGACACACCAGACAGGGACCAGCTCACCCATCATCTATAACGAGTGCAACACTAAGATAAAGATATTCTTGAAATTAAGATTTAGTAGAATGGGAATAACATAGTGAAGACAACCTAAGAGTAGCAATTTTGATGAAGATCACAGATTAGCCATGGAGAGTAAATCAGATGCAGGAGTCTGCATAGATGGAGACTATTTAGGGTCTTGCTGCTGCTGCAAAGGTTTGGGGAGGAACCTGCTGCCAGGCTGGTTTGTGTATAACACCCTTGGGGAATGGAGAGAAAAGCTGTGAATCCTTTAAGCACTCAAATGCTTTCAGCCATATAATGTTTGGATTAGGATCCACTCGAAGGTGCAGAGAGCACACTTGCTGAGTTCAACACTGGCAGAGATGTGCTGGTGCTTATTATAAGGTAAGAAGGGAAGAGGGAGTGTTCTTAGCACTCAATCAGTTACCCACAGGTAGAAGAGGAGATTCTGAATAGGAAAAAGAAAATTATTATTATCTGTACAAAGCCATTCTTCCCCAAATGATACTAATGGGGCTGAGATAGGTAGGGCTGCCAGCAGGAGGAAAACAGACTTTGATTTTGCATTAGGACATGTCAGGGGGGCAGGTGGGGACAGCACGCGGAAAACACGACAACCCGGGGCTGGGTGTTGAGCATCCCTCGGAGCAGGAGGCTGCACCACCCGCCGGGCTCTGGCACTCGGTCCTGCTCATTAGTGGCACAGGGACGGGAGGGAGCTCCCGGCAGAGCTGCTGCACTGCCCTGATTAGGGGCAGGAGAGATTGGTTTGTGATGAATGAATAACGAGGTGAGATTAAAGCACGGCTAAATGGCGAGGAAGGGGCCAGAGCCTGTAAGTATTTGAAGGGTGTTAGCAGAGAGAAGGGATAGATTAAGGTGGAACAGGGGGTTTTAGCCATGAGCAACAGGATGAAATCGAAAGGGGATATTCAGATTTTATATATGGGGGTTTACCTCAGTAAGGGAGCAGCCCAGAGCAGCTGCTCCTCACTCGCTCCTGGGAGGACACTCTGTGCTGCACAAAGACTGCTTTGAGCCCTCTGGATGTGATGGTAGCCATGTGAAATAAGAGGCATTTCTGCAGAACTGACAGTGCCCTTCGCTCTCGCTTCCATTTATTCCTCACCAGCCTCCCTGCGTAGGCAACAAGTATTTATCAGTGTAACTTTCTTTTTTTAGGAGTGAGACTTAAGCCTGTGAAATAATCCCCTCATTGGACATGCAGAAGGAGCTGCAATACTTGGCAGATGTGAAAACGAATTGAATGACAGAGGGAGGGATTTAACCAAGAGATCCTAAGGAAGGTCAGCTCCTGGGGTGGCAGCCCCAGATTTACCCTCCTGGAGCAGCCTCGTGCCTGGACACGTGTGGGCACTGCCTTCACAACTCCCTGCCAGGCCGGGCAGCTGTCCAGGTGGAGTTCATGGCATTTCCCCCAGCATTTTTCCACCAGGGCGAGGTTTTACCTTGGGAGGGCAATACACTTTTGCAGGAGTTGCAGAGAACAATCCTGTTGAGAATATATAGACTTAACTTCAACTCATCCATCTTAATAGGAATTATATCATTTTCCTTGATGGCTCTGATTTTCTATCCCATTAATAATAAAAAAGCTTCTCTGCTTATATATAATGCAATTCAACAATAAGTCTCAAAGGAGGATCAAGATCACTTTGGCTTTCCATCAATTTGATACTGACGCCTCTCCAGTTAAATAACTCAAGTGTGAGGAGACCAAAAGGGACCAGAAATGCATCCCAGCACACGCAGCTTTGAACTTGAATTTTTCTGAAAGCCACTGATGTCAGTAGACTTCACATCACCTCCCAAAGGGCATATCAGGGAGGGTAAAGCCTCTGTTTTCACCTGCTGTAAATCAGGATGCCACAGTGGCTTTGGTGGAGTGAGGCTGATCTCGACTACCTGAGAACTGGGCCAGAAGACACCATGTAAAGGGTCTGTGATTATTTTTATTATTATTACATTTCAAATTGGTGCCTGGAAAAGGGCTTGTTAGTCAGTGTTTGCTGAATGGAATACTTTATGACAGTGCTAATTAAAATAAATGAAACTTGACTTTTCAAGATGATGCTTTTTTTATAGCAAAGTACAGTAGTTTGGAAACATCTTTAATTTAATTGCAAAATACTTTCTCTGGTTGTTTACTTAAAATTGTCTCCCATTGCAGAGCCGCACCAATATTTCTGGATGCACACTTTGATTTCGACATTTTACATTACATTATCAAGTTAATCTCCCCAAATCATTAACCCCCAGCAGGAAAGATTTTTAATTATGTAGATTCACCAAGAGTTTTTCAAGAACTGTTTTATTTCCATGAGTTCAACCCTAATGTACTGTGGGGAGAGGGAGGGCACTGTCCTACACTTGATTTCATGAAACATCATCTTGAAAGAGGCCTCCAAACATGCAGCAGGTTTCAGAAAATACGTCTTATCCACAACAGAAAACAGGTAATGTCCTGGAGAATCCCTGCCTTCCTGGGAAGCAAGAAGGTAATTTAGACCAAACTGAGCCTGTTTTTTCCCTTCTAACATAAACCAGTTCTATTCCAGTGTATCTGAGTTCTGATTTACATCTCAGGATGTGGTATCTGAATCAAGCTGAAGGTAACAAGAAAGTGTTCATGAGCTTATAGTCATGGTTAGTCCTGCTCTTATGTAGGTTAGAAAACACATCAAAATGAAACGCAACTCTGAATCCCAATTTCTGACATCATGGGGGAACCAAAGATCTGGGGAGATGATGGAGAGAGGACACTGCAGTATTTCTTAGTAATCAGCACTATTAATAAATGTTGTTTTGAGCCCTTGCCCAGTGCCTTCCCTCTCTTGCATGGCCCCCGTGGTGGGCACAGGGGTGTGGGGAGCCTTGCTCAGAGTCCCAGCAGGGACTCGGCCACTCTCTCGGGGTTGGAGCAGTGCGTGGAAAGGCTCCTCCCTGCGGGAGGCACACATCGGTGTCCCGAGTGCTGGAAAAACCAGTGAGTCACTACTGGCAGAACACCAGAGAATTGTCCTGGTTTACTCACCCAAGCCCCTATTAAAAGATGAGCAGCAGTTGAGAGGCAGTGTGGTGTTCTCTCTGCTGGTGTCACTGGCAGGGTGAGGAGCAAGGATTCATACCCTCAAACGTACACAGGATGATAAACGATGACAATAATCCTACAGGAAGGGAAGCATTTGAAGTGCCAGGGCTTGTCCTCCGAAACAGATGACACCAAATTCTTCTGACTTGTGCAGCCAAGCTCCAAACACAAAAGAGAAATGAAGCGTTTTGGAAAGCAGAGTGCATTTTAATTTAATCTGGGAGACATGTCCCAGTCCTGGAGGCTCAGATCGGTGGAGACGTCGAAGCACGACTGGGAGCAGTGAAGCATTTTGTGGGCAACTTTTGTGGGACTTTGCTTTGAGAGTGCCCAGAGTACTGAAGTGGTTCTCTCCATGAGAGATTACTATGTGTAAGCCCCCAAAAAATATTGACAGGTGTTTCAGTATTTTATACAGAGTAATATGTCAAGAAAGCTTATGCACACACTCCTCTGGTTTTCCTGTACCTGCCTCATGTGTCTGTCCTGCTTCTGTCCTTGCTCCTTGGGAAAGGAGATGAGAAACAACTGAATAGTTTAGAACTGAGTTAAGAAGTCTGAATGTTTTTGCAGGTACGTGTGGTCAGTGTAGTACAATACAGATCACAAGTTATGTCTCTGAATGCAGTGAGTCAGCGCAAAATCAACAATTAGGCACTTTCCCTCTGAAATAGCTTTTATGCTCTCTATTCTGTAGTGTTCCAGATCCATAAAGCCCCAAGTTTATAAAAATTTTATAGCAGAACTACAGCTCAATTGCTACAGTTCATATTTTTACCTTGAAGTATTGGGTGCAGTCACTAGTGGGAACCACATGGTAGCTTTTACAGGTGTAAAAGCCTCTTCCATGGCTACTTTTATCACAGAAAGTTCATTTCAAGTTTTATTTTCTCTATTCTTGTACCTGAAGCCTATGAAATCTCTAAGCTGTCAGCCCGTGTGATGTTTCACCCAGTGTTTCACACTGCTGTATCAAAGTTAGTAACAGCATCTCTATCTGCTGCTACAGACATCATTATTTATTTGCCCTGTGCTGCACTCAGAGGTCCCAGGTGCAATCAGAGTTATCACTGAGCCTGTACCTAATTTAAACGTCAGTCTAATATCAGACAACCACAGAACTGCCCCTATAAATGTGTGCTCTCTGATCACAGGAACAGACTTAAACCCAGCAGCCCTTCAACACATTTCATTTTTGGTTCACATCTTTCTTGCATTTCAAATTGGCCAGGACCTTACCAAAGACAAATTTGACACTACTGAGAAGAAACATGCTGTCTCTCTCCTTTTCACTTTCCTTACTTGCCTGCTGCTCTTCCCAGAGCTGTGGATGCTGCTCAGGCAGATGACTATGGAGCATGGGATGGAAGAAGAGAGAAAGAAGAACTAAATCAGCTTGCAGGACCTGCTCAGTGCAATGGCCAAGGAGGTGTTGTCACTGTTGGGTTGTGGCAGAGATGTGCTGAAGCATCCATAAGCTTTCCTCCTGGGAGACCTTTGGAGACAGCACAGTCTAGCCATGGCAACAGATCATTGTATGCCTGCATATGGGAAGAATACATCTAATTTAGAGAGCACAAAAAATGCAACGTATGTGTAGTGGTATGAGGCAACTTTCCCTGATAGCCCAGCCTGATCCTCTTGAGAGTCTTTAGGGAGGTTGGTGGATGTTTCTGGGAGCTGCTGGGTGTGCAAGCTTTATAACAGGGTCAGCAGGAATGGAGAGGGTTTGAGAGGTCAGGAAAAAGCAGTTCCTTGGATGTACTTGGTATTATTTGACATAAATGAAGTAAAGAGTGTGTACCTAATGGCCAAAAAAAAAAAAAAAAAGAAAAAAGCTTGAACCCATTATCGTTTAGAACTGGCATAAATCAGGAATAGCTTGGAAATCAGCAGTCCAAATCTTCAGCTATTACCAGTCTTCCTGGGGTTTAAATGCAGTCGAAGGAGCTCTGCCAGGTTACAGGAGTTGAGGATATGTCCTGATGGAATTACACAAGCATGAATATACTGTAAGGCAAAAGAGAATTAGGCCCATTATTTTTAAAAAAGCAAAGCTTGATTAAGGATGTTCAGTACAGGTTTAGAAAAAGAACACTGTCACACCTCACTAACTTCACTGTTCTGTTGAAATGTGACTACCAGGGAGGTATTACACTGCCCTGGGATTTTCTAAAAAACCAATCAAGGCAGCTTAGTTTTGGGCAGGGGAGGGGGGAGCAGCACTTTTGTCAGTGCTAATTGCAGGCGTTAATGGGAGCTGTAGCTAAGAGAACTGCCTGGTACTCTGCGGAAGTTGGAAGCACAAGTGCTCTTGGCTTTATGGGTGCAGACATACAGAGATAATTCCGCTTGCAGAACGGAGAGGCAGGATCTGAGCTTGAGAGGAGACGTGCTGATCACTCCCAGAATGATCAGTCAGAGGTTCAAGAACTGCAAAGAATCGAGGGGGAAGCTCAGAAGGCATTTCTTAAGATTGAAACATAATTAATGCAAATGCCTTCGAGGCTTGGTTCTCACTTTTGGGAAACGCAGAGCAAGAGCTTTATTATTTTTAAATGAATTGGATAAAACTTGAAGACTAATTGCTAAGGCAGAGTAGCATCAGCAGATATTTAACAGCAAACCACAGTGTTGACGTTGCAAAACGGACACGTGTTGGGAAGAAGTTGGGTCTGGTCCCATATAAAAAAACACATAAAAAGCCATGGAATACAGCAGCCTGCTGGGATTGGGGTCCGGACCTGACAGCAGCACCATTGCCATGTACGTGCAGGGCCTCTTACAGGAGAGTCGCTGGGATCAGAAAAAGTCAGTGCAAGGTCACTGTTAGCACTTGTCACTGTCACAGAGGAGGTACCAAACATGTCCTACACCAGCACTTCAAAAGTCTTTGAGTCATTTTCTTAGTTAAGTTCCTCATCAGAGAGCTTCCCTGATCGACTTCACACCATCCAAAGTACCGTTGTGCTATCAGACATGTTCAAGCAGTTGAAGTTGATTCCTTTTTTTGTTTCTTTGATTTTTTTGTCTTTCTCTTGAGTGAAAGTTCCCCCATAAATGTACAAATGAGATCAATGTAGAATTTGACCACTGACTTTAGCAGGACCTCTACTTGAATTCCCCTTTTTAGCAGTACAGTGCAAACAGATCAAACAGCCTTTTAGAGATGGTGTTTTACGTTACTTACCACATCTCCTCGTGCTCTTATTTCCATCAAATCATCTTTAATATTGAAAGATTTTCCTACTATGCAAAAGTTTATTAGAGGCCAGTGCCTCATTGCACCGTGGCATCCACCTTCCCCCCTCCTCTGATGCAGCTCCTCCGGCTTCCACGTGCTCTGTCTCCCTTCATCATTTCTGGATAGGGAAGACACAGTCGGAATATCACAGGTCCCTGTCTCCGGGAAACCAGGCATTGCAGCTGCCAGGGATTTCAGCTAACACCACAGAGTTCCTGAAAAGTCAAGTGTCTTCAGGAGGGGCAGACAGCTGCTGCCATCCCCGTTTTTTCTCTCTGTTCAGATTAACTGTCTCTGTCCCTCTGCACAACTTGTTTGCCAGGGAGAAAGCAGGACTTAAATGTGTTTAAACATTACCACTCTTTCAATGGAAAAAAATCAAAAAAGGGCTTAATATAGCCTGAGAAACAAAGACAACAGCACGGGTAAGAAAGAAAGCACAGGTGTAATTTCTGGGCACAGTGAGAGGCCTTTTAAAAGCCCTTCAATGAGTAGTGTGTACATGTTTACCACCACTGCAGCTGACATATAGCCACAGGAGCCCTGCACTACAGGGATCAAATGAGAACTTGTGGAGGGCTATTGAACACCGGGAATTTTCACAGTAAGGCAGAACAAAATTATTCAGCACTAGGGGGTTCTCTAATTTTGGTACACTTGGAAAATAAAGCAGTGCCTTTGTCCAGGACTAATATTTACTCTCCAATAGCCAAATCTATCCATTGCTTTTCTTAGCTGTGACATGGGATATGTAGGTTAGCATTTGACATTTGGGCTGTTCGAGGAAATATGCAGAAATACTCACCCAAGATGTTGCTGGAGGACTTTATTTGATTCTGTTTTGGTTGCTTTGCTTACCTAACTTCTCTGAATTGTCCCGGGGCTTACACTTTGGCATATATTTAAAAATGTAAATAGATTATCAAGGCTAGCTTTGAGTCTCAGGGAATCTCCAGTGTGATAAACAACCGGAGCTGGTGAAACACTTGAAACATTTGCTGGGAGAACAGAGGAAAATCCTCCTGAGGTGCCAACAGCACCAACCATGACTGCAAGGCCATCCTGCCTCAGATTTCACAGGGCTGGTTTACAAACGGTGCCATGCCATGGCTTTGCAGCCAAGCACAGATTTCATGGTGGAAAAGCCCCAGCCGCTCGTCCAAGTGTTCCATCACCTGCATTTTGCAGTGGGTTGGGACTTTTTGCCTCATGCCTTGTAGGGCTTCATCCTGTAAGGGCCGAGGCTGCTGCCAGCCGTGCCATTGATTGGAAAGGCCGCAGCAAGATGTCTCACAAGATGATCCCATTTTTATGGCTGAAATTACACTATCTACAGCCATTAAGTACCTTTTTCTCCTCATTAAATTTTGATCATTTCCTCTGATAAAATATGGCTTTGGAAGATTGCTGTTCCAGGTTCCAGCTTTTGCCTTGCTCCTGAGGCGAAGGTTTTAAAGGTGCAATCCTGCAAATTACTCCCCTAGTAAGGATTTTTATGCAAATCGTCCTGTTAACTTTACACAAGAAAGAGTTTGCTGGATCATGCCATTATCCCTAGGCTTACAATGGAAACACAACTGACCTTTAGCTGTAATGAGCACCAGTTAAAAAAAAAAAAAAAAAGTGACAAAATTGCCTGGATCTTTGCAAGCTGATACAAGCTGTGCCTTGTGCTGGTAGGGGACAGATCTTGGAGCAGGCTGAAGGAGTTAAGTCATTTCACGGTGTTAGATAACAGCTAATTGACAGCAGATATAATGCATGTTGATAACCAAATGTAATTCAGCAGCTAGGAATGAAAGAGCCCAAATATCTGCTAAACCAAGTCGTATGGGAGTTATTACAGGAATGTTCCCAAGCTTTTGCAGCTGCAGCAAAAAATCCCCCCCCCCCACCCCCCAAACTGCGTTATAACACAAAAGAAAGAGGAACCAAAGCAGAGGGTGCAGCTGGGGTGGAAGGTGCCAGTGCAGCTGCATCTCAGGTGAGGCCTGTTGAGTGCCGTGACTGGTGCCCAGTGTCAGTGTGCAGCAGGTATAAGGAATGCAGCTGGGCACAGGCGTTGTGGCACCGGGTTTATGAGACCGTAGGCAGGATGAACTCCTTAGGTGAACTTGGGTATGAGAACAGGGCAGAAAGATTTCTTATATTATATCAAATTAAAGTTCAGCTCTCCAAAAGTGAAGGGCAGCAAGTGTCCTCTGGCAGGTGGGCAGGTTACCAGTACTGGAGGAAAAAGGGGAGGAAGAGCACTAAGAGATAGATGACGTCAAGATCTGTGCCAAGACCCATTGGTCTGACAACTCACCTGCACACTGCACTTTTTCCAAGCCAAGGAGGCTGTGGAAAAGACCCAGCATCTCTCAATCCACAGCACTGAATGAGTGGTGCCCCTGACTGCAGCTGTCATGGCTCCCTCTCCCCTCACCTAACCAGGCATTAATGTTATTAATCCAAACACTTGCCCTCACTCTGCAGCTGTAAGAAAAACAGATCAGCACCATCACGGCCACTCCGTGCTTCCCTTTGCTTCATTTCCACTCCATTTCTCCTTCCTGCTTGTGCCTGCCCATGACTCCACTCCATCACTCACCCAGGACCTCTACATTTCTCTTGCACTGTTCTCTCTCTGCCTTCCCTCATCTCCTCCTTGTCCTCTGCCACCCCATTGTACAAGTGACTTTTTTTCTTCATTTCCTTGCTTTTACCTTTTCTCACTGTCTTCTTTCTTTCCTTCCACTCTCTAATGGGTGTTTTTGGTGCCTTCCCCTTGCCTTTCTTTTTATTGCCCAGCTGCATTGTCTATTAGATTACTTGCCATTATCTCCAAATATATTTTGATATATTTCCCCCCTTTTTCCAGTCCAGATTTTTGTTCCCTTAAAGGCACCAAAAAGCACTAAGGGTTAGAGAGGGGAACTGAAAAGCATTCCAGTAGTTTTCCATCAGCCTGTGTATAAAGCACTTCTTTTTCCACTTGATGAGAAAGCAGTAATCAGGTTCCCCCTGCATCGAGCTCTTTTACACAAAGAGGTTGCTGCAAAAAGAAACCAAATAGATTTCTCCCTGGCCTGCCCCTTATCTCTGCCTCAAAGCCTGGTGAACCCACAGCCTGTTTGCTTGCTGTGGCTGCTACTGCCACGCAAAGCAGACACAAGGTTGAGGGGGATGAGCGGCATCTGGGTCCATTGGGGCGGGTCATGGCTGATCTTGGCAGGGTTTGTGGATTGGGCCCTGCAATTTATTTCCCACCTGGAAAATTTAAAGCCTTGGTGCAAGAGCAGGGAGAGGTCTCTAGCTCTGCAACACATGAAATAGTGGCAAAATGGAATGTAAAGGAAGAAATGCTGCAGTGCTAAAATTAGGCTTTGATCTTTCAGACTAAACATCAGCCAGTCCCTTAGGTTCCACCCTCCTACCTGTAACCACAGGGGATGAAAAATGCTGATGTGTGCACAGAAGGGTTCCACTCTGAGGTGGTATGGACCGAAATCCAGGTTTCAATCTGTTAAAAACAATGTGCTCCCCTCCTCAGCTTTGTCTCCACCAGGAAAAATCAGAGCAACCTCTGGAGACCACTTGCTGCTCCTAGCAGGCATCCTACAGCTCCCTTTCCCTTCTGCATCAGCAGCCAAGGGCCAGGCTGCTCCCAGCACAGCCCTTCCCTGCACCACAGAGCTCCTGATTTGGGGCGACCGGGTCCGTCAGAGCCCTCCAGATCTGCCACAGAGCAGCACATCCCACGGGTGAGGGGCCGGCACCAGAGGCTGCCCTGGTACAGCCAGTTCTTACAACAAAGGGGGCAGAGTCCCAGGGCTGGCCAGTTTCCCCTTAAAGCCGCCCCACACAGGGAGGAGGGGCAGGGGCTGCGGTGGCCCCAGCGGGCCGGGCGCTGCATCAGTGCCCAAAGCGTTTCTGTAAGTCCAGGAGAAGATGAAATAAAACACAATCCTGAAATTATGCCTAATAAAGCGAAGGCAAAATGAGAACATACAGCCAGAAGGTGAAAGGCCCATTATAACAAATTTGGTCTCCTGTTTTTCTTTAAAATATAATTTCAGTCAAATGGATCTTATTTGCACAGTTGCAATTGTCACTCCATCTCTTTTCTGCAGCCACACAATACTTTTATCTCTGATGAGAAAATTCTGTAACTGCCTTTGTCTCATTCTCTACCTTCTCTACGGTTCTCTGCTTCCTTCCCCAGCACCAAATAAAATAAAATAAAATAAATATGAGTCCCTCATCTAAGGCACAGTAGCAGAGGTTTAATGTTGACAATGTGCTTTGTCACTTTGGCTCTGGAAAAGGCTTACAAAAGCTTTATTAACAGGCTCATTAGCACGGCCTGATTTACTTCTGCAGACTTTACTCTTTTACTAGTTTCCAGGAGCATCAGCATCAGTTGCAGGGCTAATGAATTCACTCAGATTTGCATGCTAATGAAACTCCCATGACTCTCTGTGCTCTCGACTTCAAATCGATCTTTGCTGTTGCTTGAGGAATATTAATAGAAAGAAAAGTAAAGGGGAGCACCAGGCATTTCAGCAGGACTTGCTGTAATCCAAGGCTGCTGTGCAATTCATATTTCATACATTGCACTGTTTCAGGTCCTGTTTCTTTCATGCCTTATTGACTCTAGCTGTACAGGAGACAGCACCTTTAGGAAATTCCTGGAGTAGCGGTTGGCCAGGCACTCAAGGGACTATTTAGGTGAAATCGTACTTGAGCTCTCAATAAATAGGTCAGTCAGCAGGAAGTGCTGCCATGCACCAGTGCAGTTCCAGGTATTCTTCCCCAAACACATGGATTCCATTTCCCTCTGACAGAAATGGAAAACCTTCTGACCCCAGCTGCCTACTGCCTGCATGTGCAGTGCATCACACAAAAACGGGGTGAGGGAGCTCCCCTAAAACAGACCTTAACTCAGCTGGGGGAGAGGCCTGATCCAGGGGATTTCTGGCTCTGGGCTGCAGTCATTCAGGGACCAGAGACGTGTCCAGGGACAGCACGACACACTTCCCTGCTAGAAGAAATGGGGGGTGCCAGTATCAAGTTTATTCCTCACCTTCTGGAAAACTTTGGGAGCTGTCTTCCCTGTGGTGGTATCAATTCATTGCACTGCAGCTGCCAATATAGAAATTAATATATTTATATCATCCCGGAGCATAACGATTGCCATTTCACAGGCTGAAAATTCAGTTTGTGCCTGAGTGCCTTCTGAACAGGGACTGCTTTGTTCTGGGCTGTGGTAGGAAAAGCCAAAGGGATTTGGAAGTGCAAGGAAGGATTCAGAGCCCCAAACCCTCTGCTCTGGTAGGTCTGTAGGAAGCCTTCCCCACAGGATCTCACTAACAGACCCAACCAAAACAAACAGCTCAGCGATGCGCCTCTGTTAATTGGAGATGTAACTCTCACTCCCGCTTCAATTTGAGCAGTGATGAATGCTGGTAGTTGACTGAAGCCCTAGAAAGAAATCCCATTGTGCAATCATGTTTTTACAAGAATATTTTTGGCTTCTGAAAGTGCACTTAACACATCCAAATTAATGGAAAAGAGGATTCTTCACCGAGCAGCCTCCCGTGCCTGCTCTTCTTAATTTGATACAATAGCAGAGCGTATATTGAGATTAAAATGCTCTTTTGGATGCTCAATGGCAAGAAATTATTCAGCAAAAAACCAGGGCACCATTTTCATGATATCTCTTGTGAGTGAGGATAATCACAGAGCTCCATTTTCCTTGCTGCAAAAATAACACAATTCCTACATACTTTTTTACTTTTTTTTTTCCCCAACAGAAGTAAAGAAAATTAAATAAAATGTAAAGCAAGCTGTGGACTAATTATCCTTTTCTAAATGAATTCATATTGTAAAATAGCCTATTGAATGCATAATGAACATCATTACCACCAAGGGCTTGCAAGAGGAGGAAAGCAGGGCGGTCATCCCATCATTATCAGCTCTTATTTTGGGAGCGGTGCAGTGCCAAGGTGAAGTGGATGCTTTGTGCTCCGGACACCGAAAAAGCAAGCCAAGCTGACAGCCTCAAGCTTCTCTTTATGTTCAGAAGCACCTCACCCTGCCTCCAGCTGTCCTCTGTGAGCTCCGAGGGCCTCAGATGCTGGTTGCAGCCTGGACCAGTGTGTTTGGGATTGGCAGCTCTTCCACCAGCTTCCCAGCTGGAAACAAAGGGCTGGGCTCTGTCTTCTGCCGTGGGAGGCTTGAAGGGGTAATGTGGGTCAGGGCACTCACCAGGGTGGAGGGGAGGGTTCCCATTTATGGACTGGTGAGCATTTTTTCATATTTATAGCAGCGTTCCCTGCAAAGTGGAATGATTTCCTGGGAGAGGCTCAGCCTGGAGCTCCTTTCTCTGCCTGAGCTCCAAACTGGGCAGTCCCTGCAGGCTGTCAGTGACTGCCTCACCTTTCAGCAAGGGCCCCCTCTGCCCAACACACACACAGGCTGCTCCCCCTGGTCTTGCTGCAGACCTGGAGGGGCTGCAGGCAAAATTCCCATTTACCCTCCCTTCCCATCTTTCCATCTAAATGGAAACCAAATGCCAGGCACGAAGCACATGTATTACACTTTCATAGCGATGAAAATACTCAGAGAGATTAAAATACTCCTCCTAAGTTAGGAATGTTCCTAAGTGGTGTTCGCTGGATAGTTTCCCTGCTTTCAAGTGCTTCCAAGTCTGGATGGCACAGGTACAACCGAGGTGATGGCCACGGGAAATGGCTGCTCCCCAAGTCCTCCTTCCAGCCTCACCCTCGATTTAGCAGATCTGTTTCATCCTCTAAGCCTAAGAGGTCATTTGTAATAGTTTGGCCTGGATCAACCTGAATGAAAACATCCAATCAAGCCCTAATTGTGACAAATTATATTAGTTTGCAATTGTGCAACTTGCATTGCAGCAACTTAATTCAGGCCGTGCTTTAGGAAACCAGGAGAGGCTAAAGAAGTCCCTTCCACACACAGGGAGATGTGCGTGGGAGGTCTGAGCTCCCCTCTCCATCCTGCTGCTCCTCCCGTGAGCAGCCTTTCATCCCAAAGCGCTTACTGTCACCTAGGCACTGCCCAAGGTATTTGAAAAATTAAGCAGGTTAGTCCCACCCCATGGAACTCACAGTTCAATGCTGGCTGAAAGACCTGAGGAGAAAGAACATTTGGCCTGTGACACAGGAAGGTGTTAGAGTGAGGTGCAAGAAAGAGGAATGTGATGGGATTGTGTGTCACTGTCCTGCTATTCCCCATTCCTACAAGGGAGGTTCACTGGACCTTCAGATGTCTTTCTCTAGCCCAAAATGTGACAGCGAAGCTTAGGAAAAGAAAAAAAAGGAAAGAAATCCTAAAATTAATTTCCCTACATGACATATTTTAAAGGGCACTGTCAATTTGCTTTATAATTACATTTCTAAATCACTGGAAGATTACACTGAAAGGTGAACTTTACAAAACCTGAATTTTTTTTTTTTTTTAAATTAAAAACCTTTTTGGGGATTTAAATACAATCCTTCGCTGCTGTAAGCCCATGTAACAGCAACAGCAGGGAAATGGATGGGATATGCTACCCTTGTTCCTGCTCATTTGTACCTCTCATTTCCCACTAAGGCAACTAAACCTCCTGGGATTTAGCAGCTCCTTCTCTAAGGATGAGCAGCATGGTTAAGCACAAGTGCTCAGGTCTCCCCAAAATTTTGACACTGCCCTCATTCCTCAGGATCGTGAGAAAAGGCTTGAAGTGTTAATATTTGAGGCAAGAGGTTTATTTTGCTATCCAGTTTTTGAGCCTTCCAGATATCCCCATTTCATGCCTTCAGGCTTTTCTCTGCAATGAGGAAAGCTCAAGGTATCTTAACTGAGAGCTGAGCTTCTCACCTTATCAAATTGCTCCAGGTCTGAGAGAGAAACCAGGCGTCAAGAGAATCAGCACAGAAATCTCCAGCTCTGCCTTTGGGGAAAAATTTGTTCTGGAAACGTTGAAATGAGCCAAAGGGATGAGATCCTGCATGGGTGGGCACTGTCCCAGCACCCCCAGCCTAAATTCCACTTCACTTCCTACACTCTGTGAACATAAAGCAAATCTTGGCTAAATTTCTGCTGTAGCACTCAGGGGACACTCGGGAAAGGCACCTGGGTTAAGCAGAGACGTGATTTCAAAGTGGCTAAAGCACATTAAATTTTAACGTCGTCGCTCCACATTGGCATTGGGTTGTTTTCACCCCAGCCCCTTTTGCTGTGAGATGAAATCTGGTTTAACTGGCTGACTTTCCCTTCTGAGCCAACTCCCTGCCTCGTCTTAACAAGGTACAAAAATAAAAGCACAGAGCCGCTCGACGTTGTAGTGGTTGTAGGAAATGATGGAGCTCCCTGTGCTCATCCACTACAGGAATCTGTATCAGGTTTTTCAAAGTCTTACAAGCACAATAAGCTAATGCAGTCTCTCAGTGCAGGTAAGATTTATTTCTCTCTTTCTCTAATATATATGGGCCCAGATTCTCTGCTTGTTTAATCCATTGGTTTACATGGATTTACAGCAGATATTGGCATTTGATCTATGACTGGGTTTGCTCTTTTGGCTCTAGTCTGAGTGAGGGAATAAAGTTCAGAGGACAAATTAATAGAGAAAAAACTAGCTTTTCATGTATTGAAGACAACAAAATTGCAGTCTGCTATCAAATAATCATCTAAATAAATAACCTTGAGAAAACCAATTACTTACATAGGAGTAAGCTATTGGCAGAGGTGTGAGTATCCTCCTGCTGTACCAGACTGAAAAGCCAATATTTATGTATAAAATGGAAATCTGGTTAGTGAAACAGTATTGCAATGCACCCATTGTAATTAAAAAAATAACAGTCACAATTCAAGATAATCCTTCAGGTAATCAAAAGCTGGATCAGTAGCAGGTGCTGGTACTGAGCCGTGCCTTTGCTGGCCGGTCCCCAGAGCAGGCACTAAGACAAAGGCCTGGCTGCCAGAGGTGGGAGGTGACAGGGTGATGGCTGATGGGGTAGTTTAGCCTAAAGGGGCATGAGGCAATAACCTGGAGAATTTGGGGATTAAAAAAAAAAAACCAACCCTCTACCTACAACAGAGAACTCACATAATCTAATCAAATATATATGTGTATACAGCACATTTAAATGGGTTACATTGGAAATTTAGGCTTTACAGCTCTAAGAGACAAAGAACATTAAATGATTTTGCTTCTAATATGAACATGTTAGTGATTTTAACAGCATTTGGTCTACTGAAACAAGATAAGGCCTGGAATAATAAGCAGCAGTTCAAAGATTTGTCTAAATATGTTTGGCAGTTCCCCTGCCCTTTGCCTCACAATGTGTACATCCCAAAATTGAGGCCCTACCCTGGAAATTACCACCTCCGTGGGGTTCTCACGTTAAATTATTCCAAATAAGCAAGGCCAAATGCTCTCAACTTAGCCAGAGATAATCAACTAATGTAAAGCAATTTCCAACAGTTCTATTTTTCTGCTTTAGGCTCTTAAAAAGACAAACAAAACCACACAGAAAATTGCCATGGAAAGGAATAAGAATTGTCACCTATTGCTTGTTAGTGCTGGACCAGCTTTTGTGTGTGCTCCTAATTATTAGGATTAGCAGTGTTGGACACCCAGCCCAAGCCACCTCTGTGATTCAACAGCAGCGGGATGGGGCTCAGAGCCCCCCTGTGCTGGACATCGTGTTGGAGGCTGTGTGGATGAGATCTTTCTCATTATCAGGCAATCCATCTCCTGGTATAGAGCTGCAGGAATTAGTTTCACTTCCAGGGCTTTTTAATTACGCTCAAATACAAGTGCACCAGTCAGACAAAGAAGCTGCATTACCTCCCGAAATTTCAGATCGTGGCACTCTCTCCTCAAGGCTTTGTGTTTGTTGTCTGCATTGACTTTCAATTTACAGTAGACGTTTCTTGTTGTAGCACAGCACAACAAATTTCTCTGTATATTCAGAAACTCAGTGCAATAGAGATGAAATTTCATAATTTATGTAATCCACTCCTGAGCTGAAAGTTCTGGTTTTAGACATGTCCCTGAAATAGAAAGGGTTCTGCTTTTTTCTCGTGTTTTGGAAGGTATGACCCATCATTTAGTAAAAAATTGTATAATTTTGCCTTGCTATTTTCAGTATACCCCATTATCAGTCAAATTAATAGGCCTGGAGAATGAAACCCCCAAAAGAAATCCACCACATTAGTGAAATAAATACAGTTAATGATGATAATTAAGTCACTGGGGATAATTGAGAGATTATCCAATTACTATCTATAATTCTTTGGCTTGCAAATAAGATAGGAGCATGTAGAGCTAATCCATTCTAGCAGTAATAATAATAATTTTTTTAAAAGTGGGGGAAAAAAGGCACAAAAATCCCCAACCCACAAATTTCTTCATAACTGGCGGTATTTTGTCAGTTTAATTGCCTAATTGGAGAGTTTTTCTAGTCTGGAGTAATTTTTAGGCAGCTGTTACAACACTGGTTTCTTAAGGAGAGGGAGATATTTTGGGTCAGGACTGAATTCCCTGATGCAATTCCCAATTCCCTGGAGAAGCCCTGCTGTCCCCTAGACCCAGACCAAGATGGACACGTGTGCTCCTAGCAAAGGTCTTACAGTAACTACAGGTGAACTACTCCAAAGTAAGAAGAGATGGGAGCAAGCCAGAGCTGCGCCCTGAGTTCTGGTGTAAATTTAGGACAGACCATTGTGCCAGCAGGCTCTGGTGTACACAAAGGCCCCCAAGTCCCCATGGACTGCAGTGCCACTCTCTTGTGGTTGATTTGGCAGACGTGCAGTCATGTTGTCACAGAGCTAAGGGGAGGTGGTTGACCTCCCACGACCAGCTCAGGTAGTAAGGGAGGTTGTTGGTCCCAAATATTTCTCAGTCTGAACAGCCTATGTCACAGTGCCTAGAGTTTTCTGATTTAGCAAGCGGATTAGGGACAAGAGCCAAACCCTAGGAAAACACAGCAACACATTGGGTAAGTTTATATACTCAGGGACAGGCATCATGTTTTGGGAGGTAGCTACATTTCTGTTCTCACTTTCAAGTATTTGTAGGGCCCTGCTTGGCACAGGTAATTTAAGGAGATCTAAATATGGCCCCCAGCAAGTCAATTAAGGATGTGTTTAATTTTAACATGTGCATAGTTCCTTTGGATCTCATCCACGGAAATCAATGGCAAGGCTGCTGGTGGTTTGATTGGCTTCGGATCAGAGCCAGCAATTTTGATTGTAGAGATCGAATGCTTGAAATTAATTATATGACTAATGCTTCACTGGATTAGGGAATCAATTAATGGAAGTGGGGTGCTTGTTAGAAGATTTCCATTAGCTTTCATGCAGATTTTTTTTTCCTAAACACAAACTACATATTCATTACCCTTGAATGCATTTAGGTAAGTTGGAAAAATAATAAGATGGTTGAAATAATCAGAATTTTCTAATGACGCTATTGAAAGGAGTGTGTGATTCTGTACTGGAAATCAAATCCTTCCATCGAAAGACCTCATGCCAAGTCCTCATACCAAATAGGTGAGTACCAGAAAGCTTTTCCAATCCTATTTATGCCAAAAGCTCTTCAGTCTGGGATTGACAGACCTGGAAGGTGATCCTCTTCACAAGCTAATCAAAAGGATCAGAAATTATGTACCCTTTCTCCACACACTTTTTCTCATTTTTGAGTAGCTGCTGGAGGGGAAAGCATCCTTCAGACACTTCAATTCCTACTTAACACAGGCAGCACTACAAGATCATCCTTGCTCCCACCTTTATTCAGTCCTACGACCCCAGTAAAACCCCGTTTCATGCACAAAGCTCCCTGTGGACTCAGATAAACACCTCCAAAACCAGGTTCTGGCAGATGTAATCACTCTCTTTTGCAGCCCAGAAGCTTCTGTAGTAAGGGATGGCTCTTTGGGAAGGTCCCAGCCTGGCCAGCTAGCACAGGCTTCCATGGGCTGCACTTTATAGCAGGATGGTTTTATTTTATGGCCACAAATGGAGCCCTGGGCAGCCAGCTCAGCTCCGGAGAAGTTTCAGTCCAGAGGGTCCCCAGAGCCCTGTGCCGCAGTGCTCCCCCAGCACCCACCCATCCCTGGAGCCCGGGAATGGGAGCTGCCTTTGGGCGGGCACAGACGGCTCCACCATCAGAGCAGCCTATAAAGCCACAAAATGTTTCTGTAAATATTGTTTCACACTTGGGTGAACAAAGCATGCTTTTATCTGAGGGAGAGCGCAGGGTGTAAATTACATTTTAATTGAGGAATTGAAAATACCAGCTTTTGCTTTTTGTGATTTTTTTTTTTTTTTTTTTTTTTCTGCTAAAAAGGCTTGGTTGTTAGTGGGGATAGCTCTCAGTGAAGCTCCGTGCAATGAGCCCACTCTCATTTCTGCAGACTTTCCCACCTTCCTTCTGGCTTTGTTTGCCTGGATTCTCCTCCTCCTTCCTAGTAAGGATGTCTCCAGGCCCTCCAGCATTCCCAAGCCTTGCTGACTCGCAGCTTGGCAACCTGCCCCTGCCATGTTTGCAGCTGAGAGAGGGTGGTCTGGCACCCCCCTGGCCTTGCTGCCCCTTCCCTCCTCACTGTTAGGCAGAAACACGTGAGGCTGACAGTCTGCTGGGACCCAGTTGTGTTCCTCAGGGTTGGTAATCAGAAAAGAGGCTCCTTTGAGAGCCTTGGCGTGAAGTGTTTTGTGCTGTGCAGTCTGCGAGCGTGATCCCCCCTCCCCAGAGCAGCTGACGCTGCACCCACTGACGGCTCACAGGAGCATCTCTGGGGTCTGGCACCCAGGTGCTGCCATCCATTTCGGCCACGCTGTGGTGCAGATGTTCTTTTCCCCCCCACCACCACTAAAATACCGCTGAAAAGTTGCAGCAGGGAGCACAAAGGAACACAGAGTCATTTAGATTGGAAAAGACCTCTAAGATCATCAGTTCCAACTGTTAACTCAGCACTGCCAAACCTACCACTAAACCACGTCCCCAGGTATCTACAATTCTCTTAAATCCCTCCAGGGTGCTGACTCCACCACTCCCCTGGGCAGCCTGTGCCAATGCTTAATCACCCTTTCAGTGAAGACATTTTTGCTAATACCCAATCTGACCTCCCCTGGTGCAAGATTTGAGGCCATTTGCTCTCATCCTATGGCTTATTACTTTGAAGATGTTGACCCCCATTTCGCTAGAACCTCCTTAAAGGAGTTGTAGAGAGCAATAAGGTCTCCCCTGAGCCTCTTTTTCTCCAAGCTGAACAGCCCCAACTTCCTCAGCCAATCCTCAAAGGACTTGTGCTCCAGAGCTTTCCCCAGCTTAGCTGCCTTCTTTGCCCTTCATTGCCCATCTTCAGGCTCTGTCCATCTTCAGAGGTCTGTGCATCACCCCCATTTCTTACATGTCACTGCTGTGCCCCAGAGGACCACCATTCATCTAAGACTTGGCAGGAGTGTGGGATTGTGTGGGATCTCTCTTTTTCCTGCTGATGGAAACAGCCAATAGTTTGTAGCCCAAGCAGAAAGCATCCTGGTTCCTGGAGTCTCAGACATCCCCACTTGCTGGCAAGCTTCCCTTTAGGAAGGGAAGTGGAACACAGCCTTATTCCTCAGGGCAGTCAATGAGCCGTCAAGCACAGGAGTTGGACGTGGCCAGACAGAAGGGAAAGGCAGGAAAGGGAGCAGAGCATGGAGCCAGCTGTACTAAATCACTGCTTCTGGTGGGCAGCTTTTGCTGCAAGGGCTGGAGAGAGCCCAGGCTGGAGGCAAAGAGCTGCATCCCCCTGCTGGGAGATGGAATGGCAGCATGAAGCCCTTCCAGTTGGGAACTCAAAACTGCAATTGCAAATTGCACCCTGGGTGCTCAGGGGGGTGAGTCAAGCCCATTAGCCAGCTAATCCTCACAACAGGCTTTTGTGAGGCTACTATTTTGTTCTGGGGAAATGTATGATCTACTGATTACACAGCATCCCAACATGCCAGATGTACGCTTGAAACCAGTAAACAGTAAATATTTAATTAGCCGGTCATTTTGACAATAACAAGAGGCAACAATTAAACTGGCTTTTGGTTTCCCCTTCATTTAGTTGTCAGTCTTGTATAGTCACAGTTAAATGCCAACTCTTGCCTTGACCTCAACCTTTAGTAAGACTGTGAAGAGAATATTTAGGTTTGATCTGAGCTTTTGATCTATGGCTCTGATTTCTCCTGCCTTTGCGCCAGTTGTAGGCATGACTCAAATACCCATTAATATAATGTGGGTTGAATGTGAAACTTAGAAGCTTATTCTCTTTAGCCTAACAGTGCCAACCAGTATTTCAGAGAGCAGTCACACTTGGAAATACAATTATGATTCAACCTGAAACTGCTAATCTCTTCCACTCCCGTCAGGACTTTGCTCACCTCACACATCTGTGTACACTCTACTTTTCCCCATAGAGACCTTCCATTGTCATCTCCCTGTGTATTCTTCTTTACTCCTCCACTCCTGTTTGTCTGCAGACTTTCTGCTCAATCCCAAAGATGCCTGCCAATGTGGTGACAAATTTCTATATGGAAAAGGGAAGAAGAAAGCTATTTTCCAGCACTAAATCAAATTTTTACACTGCCTGTGCTTGCACCCACAGCCTCCATATCCCAATTCATCTTCCCACCCTTCGTCTTTGCGTGAATTACCAATTTTTTCAGGTGGACTGCCTCTTTGGCAGGTTTGCTGGAGAAGCCTTGGTCTGGAAACCAAGCTATCCTTACACATCAAACCTCTCCCATCCCGTGTTAACACCTAGATCCAGAGCAGATGCTTAGCAGTGTGGGAGGAGGTTTGGGTGGGACATTCTGCCACTGACAACGATGCATCTACTCTTAGATGTTAAACAGGGCTTCTCTTACACAGCTGCCAGCCAGGATGTGCAGTTATGATCAGGAAAAGGACATGGATTTCATCTGGTTGAATTCAGAGCACCAGACTGTAAATGAGGGGCCCTGGTTGTAATCACAGTTCCCCTGCTGGATGGCTGTCTGACTGCAGACAAGGCGTTTTGCATCTGTTCCCCTTTCCATCCTTTCTGTGTTGTCTCAATGAATGTGAGGTCTTTACAGCACATTAATGTCACCCTGATGTACACAAAGGGCATTTAACACTCTGTTTGAGACATGTAAGCACTCTTTTAAAGGATGGCATACGTACTAGACTTACAAATCTTGCATATTTTCCCTTTTACATCTTTTCCCTTCACTACCACAATGTACCATCCTGCCCAAAGTCTTCATGTAATGATAATCTTCTGATTCAACAGTTTTAGCAAGTCTTGTCAGAGTTGCTTCTGATTTAATTTTTGCCTTTGCTGGGAAATGAAAACAGAGACGTCAGTCCCCCCATACAAAACAGGTAACATCCTTCAAAATAGATGGATCTAATTGTAAAAGTCAGCTTTGAATCATCTGCTCTGTTTAGACCTACTAATCAGAGAGCATTTACAGAGTCACGAGGACCTGATGAAACGTGTACACAGTTTTAAATATCCCATTGTAATGCACGTAAACCTTCATTTAAAACAAGACAGCTTAAAAGCTTTATGGATTTGACTGATGATACACCCTCTAGACTGATGGCTGAACCCAGCATTCTGTTATTTCTGCTTTCTCTTGCTAACAACAAAGTTCACAATGATAATATATTTTATAAAAAGCTTTACTATTATGCTGCTGCAGAAGTGACTTTAAATAATGATAATAGGCCTGAACCACAACTTCACTCCAGAAACAGTTCTGGAGAAGATGAATTTCCATACAGCAGGGACAGAGGCTGCTGGCAGCACAGGGATAATGCACCAGCTCTCCAAAATATTAGCATGTGAACATCCCACAGAGGAAAAGATGAAAGCATTTTGGAACTTGAGTGGATCAAACCTTCCTTCTCCAGGAATGCTGCAGGGCTGGAGGGGAGCTCGGATGGGTGGGATTCTCCAGCCAGGCTGGCAGAGGTCACATCCCAAGAGACCAAGCAGTCCGAAAGCCCTGCTAGAAACACTGAGCCTTCTCTCCATGAAGAATTTCACTTCTACAGGGGAAGGAGCAAAGCCAGCACTCTGCTTTAATAATGCAGAATCAGGGTTTCATTTTGCTCTGCTAAACCCAGCGCTGTGCTGGGACATAACAGAGCCAACACCCAGCAGAGCAGAGCAGCATCTTATCTGCACAAGGTGCTGCATCCCTGCCCATGGGGAGGAAACTGGGTCTGAAAAAGCACCTTCAGAGGATTTGTTCCTTCTCTCAGACTTGCTGGCGTCAGGTGAGTGTGAATTGACTGAACTTGAATGAGAAGCCCCACTTTGCCACGTGGTGTGTTAATTCCTGCACACTTGAGGGCGTCAAACTGCTTTGAGATCATCTGAAGAAAGCTTAGCAAAACCAGGAAATCATTAGTTTGTAGCAAAAAACTCTAGTCCAACTTCCACAAATACATTAAATATGCACAAAGAGCAGGGAACTCACAACTTTCAAAGGCAAGAGCTTTCCCAGATCATGGGTCTGACCCCAGCGGTGGGTGAGAGCATGGGGTGTTCTTTAGCTGGGTAAGCAGAGGGACAGTCACCTTCCCACATCTGAGGGGCAGCTAATCACATTCAATTAGAAATAATTACATCAGGAGCAAAAATTCACCCTGTGAAATAACTGGGTTAAACAAAAACCTGCAATAGAGCACTCGTAGAAAAAGCATTTTTACATTTAAAACCTGGCATGATTTATTCAAGCAGAGAAGAATGGTCAGTTGCAAATTTGGAAATGACACAGGTTTACAGTTTGTATAAATTAAAGTAATAATTCTACAAGGCAGTAAGTTGAAAAGTCGACAAAGATTCTTAAAACACTATTCAAATACTTGAATTAAACAAAAAAACCCCATCCAGAATCAAAAAGACTTGTTCTAATCTTTATGGGAAATACTGTCCAACAGTAAAATAGCATGTGCAACCTCCTGAACATGCAACAATTTCGAATTCTATCTTCGGTCTTACATTTACAGTGGATCTAATTTATGCCTGTTATGTTACTACCAGAAAATACTATATGCAGCAAAAAATACATTATGTCAACAGCAGCTCAAATTGTTAGGCAGCTTTCAAAGGGGGACTTTTCAAACTTATCACTGAAGAAATTAATTGGTTTTCTTTAAAGACTCTATAATTAACAGTTCCGTGTCTTTACATTTGAAATGTAAGTAAGCATTTGTGTTTAAATTTACCTTACAAACCCCATAATTATAATACTTATGTGTGTGAAATGAGTAGTTGGTAGTTTCAGTGTCTGGCACAGTTCTAGAAGTTAGATTTTATGATCTCAGGAACTTCTCCATTGTAGCCCAGATTTCTTGCTCAAAATGAAGTCAAAACAACTCAGCACTGTAAAATTATGCAGTTTTATGTATGTTATTAGGGGTGTATTTTGTGGAAGTAATAACAAGATTGAAGTTGAAATGAGTCTACATTTCCTATTTCATATGCACACAGATACAATGAAATGCTGATTTTTTAAAAGAGATAAACACATACACATGCATGTATAAACAGCTGGAAGACTACCAATACCAAAAATGTATTTGTTTACAGGAAACAGGATTGACAAAGACCCCACTCTTCCCTGGAAAATAGGAGGTTTGGGTTTGGACAGAGGAGAGTGAAAATCTTGCTTCTTTCCTGCAGGAGAGGTGCTGTGTTAGAGAAAAGTGTGTAGAAATGCAGTGAAGAAAAGCACTAAGAGCTGCTGGGGTGTGCTTGGACCCAAAAGGGAAGGAGGCTCTGAGGATATTTACTAGGCAAAAACTCAGCAGAGAAATGCCAAGTTTCTTGCTCCTGATGTGGGTTTGGTGTTGGGTAAATACTGTGCATTGCCATGTTAAAAACCACCCATTGCTCTCTGTAGGATCTTCGAGATCAAAAGTGTCAACTGAAGCAGCCAAGGCCTTCTGTAGGCCCCAAAGGCCTTTTATGCCCAGAGAACATATTTCAGAAGTGTGATTATTATCATTACTGTGCTAAAGATGTTCTAGGCAGTTCATGGAACAGAAGACGTTCCTCCTGTCCCTACAAGCTTGCAATCAAAGGTGCCAATCTTGCAATTTTGTGTACACATGGATGGCAGTGGGCATACAGTGGTGCCACTGGAGCGTGCAGTGGGCTGCGAAACCCCAGGAAAATGTGAAATCCAGGGGTGGGGAAGAAACTGTAGGGATGACAAAGGCTCAGCAGGACTCTTGTATGGAAATAAGGTCCCTTCAGAAGTCAGAACAGATTATCATAATAGTCTCTTCTGGTATTAAAATCTAGGAATTTGGGAGAGAGGAAAGATGAGTGAGATGGGAATTTATGACTTAAGCTTTTGATTTTACGTATGTATGCAGACTCTGGGAAAGCTGTGCTGCTGATTTTTAACTCTTCCTTGAATGGATATTAAATATTTAAATCTTAGTAGTTCATCATTATTTTCCATCTTAAGAGAAATTCCACTACTACCTTTTGCATAAATGTTCCCTACTGAGCCATGGAATTTGGGAAAGATTTTCCTTTTTTTCTTTCTCCCTTTTTGTTCTTTCATTTATGAATCCTGACAGTTTTGGGTTTTGCTCCATTTCCCCAAGTTCATGTGCACCTGTTGTCCCAGGACACATCACATTTAGAAAACTGATCATTACCAAGTGGGTTTCCCCCCTCTCTCCTTGTGGAGAATAGAAAATAACTTTTCAGGTAGCAGCTACGGATCTGTAGGCACCTCTGGATTGCTCCATTTTCCTAGATTCAATGGGCCACTTGACAAAAGATAATTAGAGTATTGCTGTCTAGGATGGGGAGACCCACTGGGAGATGGTGGAAGCATCTTATTTCTCACAGCATTTCAGCTGGAAAGCTACCCAATGTGATTTTATTATTAATAAACACACCATACAATAATTATAACACACCATACAAAAATTATGCCTTTTACAAGCAGCATGGATTTGAATCCTGTGTTGTTAAGCCTCCTGCGTCACTCTGACATCAAGTGGCACCGTGCCCCAAATGCTCAGCCTGGAGGTGTTGTACACCCAAAATTACCACCAGTGTCCATAATAACAGCAGCAGTAAATAGAGATGTGAGTCCAGCGCAAAAACTCCCTCATGCCGGGGCAGCCTGGTGTGCTCCTACACACTCAGCTTCGTAACACATTAGCTGCTTAATTTGGTAATCAAAGAGGACTGTGAGAAGCAACAGGACTGGTTCCCCGTCTCACACATTTTGTGGATTTTCCTATATTTATTCCTTTCCTACCCACTGTTTAAACTGACCTATGAGCCAATTGATCAGGAGAACAGGGAAATAAACTTCAGCCTAAAAATCCTAACAAAACAGTATATGAACAACTCAGAACTGCCCAAATAAATAAACCCCTAACTCTGACATATGTTGTGCGACCATTTGCCCTAGGGAGTTCTTTTCAGGTAATGGGTTCCGGGGCTGGCCCCACATGTCACTGAACAAAGCAAAACTCACCCTGATACCAAGTTCTTGATAAACAACTTATATTTGTCGCTAAATAGATGCATCTTATTATGCATGCTTAGTAATACATTTAGATGAGGAACAGCAGGTTGGATGACAGTATCTCCTGATGACAGGTTTAGGTGTTATGAATATCACTGCTCTGCCTTCACTAAAGTTCCAGGACCTCATCTGCAGCTCCCGTGTGACACCAAAGCTTGATCAGGATCTGCAGCCTTGGGGCTTTGTCGTGCACGGGGAAGGATGGGGTAAAGCTGCACAGCTGCAATGTCTTTAGTGCAGATGATCTTCACTCTTGGTGTGCCCTGGCTCCACGCTCTGCCTCCTGGCCATGCAAGAGGTCTCCATGTGGAGAACAAGCCTGAAGCATTATCATCTTGCACAGCTAAAATCTGTGCCCTTTATGATCCCTGTCTTTCAGAGGAACAGCATTGAGCTCCCTAAGCCAGCAATCTGCTTGGCTGTAAAGTTCAACAGGAACAGAAACAGGGCCTCAGTCCAGAGGAGAATATTTTGCAGAGGCAGCTAAAATTAGGATCTGACCCTGGGAGCGTGTTTGCAGACATCTGGATACGATGCACAGCAGCAGCGCTTCTGTGGATCACCAGCATAATTGCAATAAATAATTCAAGAAACAGCAAATGATGCTGAAAGTGAAGCCTCCAGCTTTGCAACCAGCTGACAGCACTGTGGCCTGCAGAGGGGACACCTGCCAGGGTGGGATGGGGGGCTGGGGGCACTGTGGGTCCCCGTGGGACTGCCAGTGATCAAAGGGTGGACAGCCAGTCCCTCTGACAGCCTGGCTTTAGCCTGTAAACTTGTGACTGTAGTCTTTGGGTCCCAGATGGACTCTCCAACTCCCTTAAAACCCACAACTTTCCCCAAACTGAAGAACATCTGGAGAGTGTATGGTGGCTCCGTGGCCTTGCAGAATTCACTACATGGGATCAAGAGGAGAATTTATGTGGTGAGTGAAGCCTTGTGTGCAGTTCTCTGTGCACAGCCTGGGTGGGTGTTTTGAAATAACCACCCTCCAGATTCCAAGGTGAAACCAGACAGGAATTTTGCCTTATGCCCATTATTCTTTTCTTAGGCAATCAAGACCTTGGCCAGGAAAATGTGTCATAACTCACAGATACAAGGTGTAAATACAGAGGGAGTGGAGAGGATAATTTCTCTCTGTACAGGTGACACTCTGCTATACATCATAAACCTCAACACTTCAGCACCAGCAGCCTGTGGTCTGGTAGAGGAACTTGCCTTCCCTTCTGGTTAAAAAGCAAATCTGAACAAAGGGCTGTGAGGAGGAGAATCCCTCTGGAAATATAAGACCTTCAGTCAGGTTAAGAGGAGAAGCAATATTTCTTGCTTGCTTAGAATTGAGAAAAGCAGGAAGCTCTTTCTTTATTTAATCAACTAAGGAGAAAAAGAGATAGAGAAAAAAAGTCAGGTGGCATTACCTCGACCATAGCAGGCAGAGATGGCACTACTGAAATAAACATCCAATAAAGCTCATCTGATCTCCCCCAACTAATACAGCCACCTTCCATCTGGGAGGGCTTATTAAAAAATGGGGTTTTGGAAATGCTTCTTTTCCATCTCCATACCTGTGGCAGAGCAGATCTCACCTCTGTAACAAAGTGTGTGCTGAATCCAACATCCCAAACTCTGCCCTTTTTAGATGATTAACAGACAGCATAAAGCTATTTGTCCCACTGATGCATTACAATCTTAGTTTCATAAAAGTCTGTAATTGTGGTTCACTCCTTGGAGCACTCAAAATTCTGACTCATATTTGAATTACAGTTTTGCAAAAGCTCTTCATACACATAATGGGCAGAACCAAATCTGCCTCCTTCCTCCCCCGCCTCACAACTTAGACGATTAAAAACCTATATACAAAATGTGGCAGGTGAAGCCCATTTGCAATGAAGTGTAATTATACCCAGAGTAATGAGCATATGCAAAAGATTTCTTCTTGATCTCACCTTTTGTGAGGCTCTGAGTCATGCTGGCCTCACTTTCTTCACAGTATATTTTTTTTTAGTTATTACTATTGCTGTTAGGCGATATAACTGTGGAAAGGTTAGGTTTTGCTTTGCATCCCCTGTTATCACCAGCAACATCATCAGCTAATCTGCTCTTGGCAATGACCCACTTCAGGAAGCAGCAGGAAAGCTGGGTATTCTCACATCTCGAGTTGAGTTGGAAGTCTCCTATTTGCCTTGTAAAAAGGATGTCATTCCACCCACAAACCATTGGGAGACACTAGAAATGGGAGCTCATAGAGTTTATAGAATTCCTTCTTCATGCCTTGAAGAGAAAGGAAGTAGAGACTGTTCAAAAGACCAGAAATTGTAATTAAACGTAATTTTTCCCTCTGTAGAAAAAAAATTACAGTACAAATATGTAAAACACCCAATAAATTTGCTCCTAGTGTCCTAGCCTTTCTCCTCAAAGTCTTTACCTCATTCCAGTATCTATGATCTTCTCCTGCAGCACTACTGATGTTTTGACACCTTCTCCACGAAAACAGAGAGAGGATGTAGTGGCAATTTCAGCAAAGGAATCACAGAGAAGCAGCAGACAGGAATATTACTGATCAATGGCAAAAAGATTAAAGGTAGTAACATCCTTATGGCACTGTGCTGAGCAATGAGTGGAGAAGATCAAAGGGATTATCAAGTGCAAAGAGAGAGCTTGTGGCTATTAAACTGACAAAAAAGAAGAAATCCTATGGGAAACAGGAACAAAACTCTTAGCAAAAGACAAGAATCAGATTTTCTTGTTTCACAAAAGTGAAGATGTTGGAGGGACAGGTGTCAGGAAACGCAGTATCTAACAGTGCTTTAAGGGCAGGGAGCCGATGCTTAAAGGGCAAAGAGACGAAAAGCACAGAGAAAATGTCACAGGGGATGGACAGAACTCCTTCAGACACTGCAACACAGAACCCTCCACGAGGAGCACAGCCCAGGCCAGGGTGCAGAGAGATTTTGATGCTGAAATCATATTTTTATGCCTTTAGACCTGACCAGTATAAGAATGGGCATAAGAGCATCTACCTAAATTTAAGGTCTTTTTGGTGAAGAGGATTTAGCAGGTTTAATATTGAACGTATTTTGAGCGTTTTCATGGATAACTTCTAGCAAGAACATGTGAGCTGGATTATGAATCTTCTTATACCCTTTTACAGCATTTATAATTAACTCTAAGTCTATTTTTTTTGTGCTACTGTGAAGCAGTCATGCTGTAATCTTTTAATTAATAAATGGCTCAATAAATCACGAGATCTTTTGTCCATAGAGAAACTTACACATACTGTCAGAAATACTACATTCTAAAATGGGTAGTAGGCAATGAACCATATTTTTAATTCTTCTTCATCTTTTTTTTTTTTCGTTTATATTTAATTTGAAAATGTTAAATGAGTAAATTAGTCAAATTATCCAATGAGGGCTGGTTATTGTGCCAGTTATTATCTCTGTGGAAACTCTCACTGGTACCAAAGGGCTTTGGTGATCCAAAGTCCAGCTTCCCCAAGACTGTCCAGTGACAAGGGCCAGCCCATGCCATGTGTCTCTGGCCATCACTTTATTCACACAGTGGGGCAGGGCCTGGACCAATGCACAGAGCAATGCAGAAAAGTGACCGAGACGTGGGCTTGTCCCCTTGCCCTGTGCATCCTGCTCCACCCGGGCCTTCTTCTCTCCTTGGCTTTTCCATCTCTTGCTCAGTTAAACTGGAAGCTCTCACAGACACAGGCCTTCTCTCTCTGTGTGCCTGCAATGCTCACATTACTGCAACATGAAATCAAAGAGAGATAAAACTTGTCGGGACTAGCAGTGACTGACAGGGACCTGGACTTTGTCATCCATTAGCCAGACTTCCCTCTTGTCACCTCCTCAAGTCCACTCCCTTCCCCCAGAGCACCGTTAAAAGAGACATTTGTAATTCCGGGTTGTCCACATACATAAACAAACACCTTTCACTGTTCTCTCAGGAGGGAACGGAGGATCCTTATCTTCGCTTTCTCAGTGGGGATGTGAAAGCAAAGACAGACAGGGCAAGACTCTTCAGCTAAAAACATGCATCCATGTTTATCCAGGCAGTGGCTGTGACGTGACAGCCCACGGGCGCCTCAGTGCATGCAAAGCGCTCCAGCCTTTCGCAGCTGATGAGGAGGGTGCCCTGCTCACAGCCCTCCCTCCCGCATTTCTGCACTGGTGGCACAAGACGTGGGGGAACCAGAGCATGAGGAAAACCCAGTGGTTTGGACCAGCTCACAAAGATCCATAACTGGGGCACGGCCCTGAGAGCGACAGGAAAAAACAGCTCCTTGAAGGAGGTGCCCTACAGGAGCTCAGGTCTGGAGGGCTCTTGGCTTCACGACGGCCACTACCAGAGCAGATTCAATGAACCTCAAGCCCTCCCCACGTGGTGTTTCCTTATATTTTATCTTCCACAAAAAGAGAAGTCTTTATTATGAGCTGCACAAACTGAGTTCTCTCTATCCCAGCAGTGTCTGAGAGCTGCAGCTGACTGTGACTGCTGGGGGAAGGTGGTTATAGTGCCTGTGGAGATGTCAGGGTGTACAAGGCAAAGCAAAATAACCCATTTTTGTTGTGCAAAATAAAAAGTCTCTCTGAAAAATTGCTGTATTGAGGAAATGATAGCACTGCATTTAAGACAGCCCCTAAATGTCAAGGGAGCATCAATAATTCTTTTTATTTACAGTAGTAGAAGACACAGTGCCTATATATGTGTTGATAGAAAAAGACAAGGGGGATGTACAACTGCTTTTGTTTGAAATCTTAATTATTCCAGTAATCTTTCAAATACAGCTCATCAGCTGGATATAAACATTATCCTAGCTGCAAGCATAGGTGTGAAAAGGGAAAAAATCCCATTATCAAAGCAATCTGCAGCTCTGAAGAGTACAGCTTCCTGCACCAGCGAATTTCTAACTGTTCCTCATGACTGGTGCTGGCAATAGTTTAGGAAAGTAAATGAGTTCCTAATGCAGGATGTAAGATATTCATTAAAGACCAGGTAGAAGAACATTAATTTACCTTTTAAAACATATTAGGAGACAAATAAGGCAATGAATTCATTAGTATGCAGGCATTGCCTCAACTGATCAGGTCAGACAAGCTCAGCTGTGCCTCCTAATGCCTGCACTGCAAAACACTGCTGATAGTATTAACATTTTAATAATAATAGTAATAATATTTACTGATAGGCAAAGGCAGGATGTGGTTTACTGTAGCAGAAATCTTGGCTTTTCTATCTAGCTTGTGCACAGGTTCACACCACCTCTATGAATAATGCACTTAACTCCTGTTGCCGACTATGGCCAGCAGCAAAACACGTAAACCAACAACAACTTGTTTAAAAAACAGCCTGAAAACATCCTAAAAACAACCCAGGGAGCCTTAACTTGTCAATATTGCAAACATCCTGCACTAACCAGGAAAGCAGCTGAATAGAGGTGAACAAAAGAAGGGGACAAACTCTTTTGTCTGGTATGTACAAGAAGTAAATAAACTCTATTCCACCCCAGATAAAAATGGGTACACTTGCTGTCATTTATATTTTACTGAAACCCTCCCTTAGAGCTTCAGTCCCTTCAGCTGAGATTCCTGTTTGAGACCCTTCCCTTGGCCACAGAGTCATCCACGGGCAGTGATAAATCACTGCTTCAAAACCTGAATTATGCTCTGCTTTGGGGTCTCCAAACATGGGTGAGATCCTCCTTCACGTGCTGTCCCAGTGCCAAGTGAAAAACAACACTTGAGCACCCTTTGATCTGGGTGTTGTCACCCCAGAGCTGCGTCCTGTGTCAGAAAAGCTGCTGTGGGAAGGGCTGGGTAGTAATTGCCTGAAGACACTTTAAAGTGAAGTTGCCTGCTGAGATTAAGCAAGAAAATGCAACAATATCTGCATATATTTATTCTGAAAAGCATAATCAGGAAAGGCGAGGAGTTTAAGAAGTGTGATCGCAGTCCACTGAGCCTGAGCACACAGAATACGAGTTTTCAAAGAAGGTACTTCAAAGGTAAAATTAGAAGGTAGCGGCACCGTTGTGAACCAGACAATGCAGGGGAAGCAGGGCTTAACAGCCAATTCATTAAGGGCATTTTTTTCCCAGTGTTTCTGATGGAGCAGCTCACAACGACACAGGGCAGCCACTGCAAGGCAGAGGATGGAGTTATCTCCGTGGCTGGCCGCTCCCGGCCTCTCCCGGACCCAGCAGCCACTCTTACACATCATTAAGAGACAAGCTCCCCACGGGGACCACCACCGGTCTCATCAACATGGAAAGCAGCCCTCTTGCTTTGCATCACTGAAGGCTTGAGTATTCCCCACACAGCCTCCATCTGAAACACCACAGCCTTTTAAGGCAGCTCTGGGATTTTCACGACCAAAATAATACATCCAGAGAGGGTCAAATCAAGGATTCCTGATGTTCAGAGCAGCCTGGAAGACAGGTGAAAGCACAGTCCAGCCCATTCAACACTGATTCCTCGGGGATTTATCATAAAAGTTTGTGGGGTGCTCAGAGGGAGCCCTATAGATATGAGCTTTAATTGAAAAGGGATTGCAGGGGATATAAACCATCTGAAATGTCAGGGCACTGTTGCCTCCCCTAAAGGTCAGAGTGAGCATACTGAAACCACAAGTCTGAAAATGATACCTCTGACAGTGCTGTTCCAGCCATCCGTGGTTATGGAGCTATGTTCATCTATTCCAGCTTGGAAACTGGCAGGGAAAGATGTCAAAACAGACTCAGAGGGCTGGGAACTGGATAGAGCTTTTGGATACTGCTGCAATAAAAGAGTCTTCTGATGCCTTCCAAAGGCACAGCCCAAGTTATTACAACAGCATTAATTTACAATTAGGTCTTGCTGGAATCAGAGGGGAAGATTTTGATTTCTAAAAACAGAGTCAAAGGGAGGCAAGAGTGAAAAAAAAATATATTCAGTCCTTTTAAAGTCTGACCTAAAAAACCTTGCAGTGTAAAATATGCACTAAAAAATTTATGTCAGGTTTCTATGGTTATATGTATGTACGTATGTGATACAGAGCAAGCTCAGCCTTGCTCCTGCTGGCCTTACATGCCATGGAACTCAAAGAGCTCTTCCCAGTGGAAGGGCAAAGCCTGACTGGAGTCAGCGGAGACAGCCGTGCTGGCTGTGCGGATGAGCTGAACAGCTCCAGGTCACTGCCCTCTGCCCCAGCAAGGCTTTGCTGACGTGGAGAGGGGAGCTCAGGGCATCTCTCCTGCTCCCCAGCACCTCCTGGGATGGGGTGGTTCCGTGCATTCCCTTCTCCTACACTAGCCCTCGTTCCTGGAGGTCTGTGCTAACCTCGTGAACAGGCTTAACTCCAAAAGGGACAGAGAGGCTACAAGTCCCTGGCCCTGACAAAGTCTGTGCAGCTCCCTGAGCAGCCCCATATTCCTGCATGGGAAGGGCCCTGTGCACAGCAGGGCAAACTGGAACAGCATCAATGTGAAAAGGAGGGATTTAGGGGACGGGGCTTTAACAGAGGCAAGAAACTTTCTTTGCTATATACCAGGAGAAAATTCCAGCCCCTCCTCACCCCATCCCAGAGAAAGGATTCAGCTCTCCAGAAGAACAACAAATGCTTGTTATACATGGAAACAAAGGGTCAAATTCAGATCCCACCCATGCAAAAATACCCCAAAACCAACCCAGAGTAAAGCCCCAATGTTAATGAGTGGATTCACATATCAAGCAGCCTAACAGAGGAGCTCCTCTCTGAGTGTTGCTCCTGGTTTCTAAGGAGCCAGCTGTTATTTATGCAGTCTATTTACATGTTCTCTTGGCTCTTCATGCAGAGGAATTATTTTATAGTGTAAGCTCCCTCTCTTTATTTTCCCCCTACATGTGCATGCACTGCAGAAAGAGAAGGCAGGACAAAGATGTTGGAGAGAACCACATGTAGGCATGTTTTTAAGACAGAAGGTATTTCAGGTTGTCAGTATGAAATTGTCAGAGAACATAAATTACTACTGTCTGTGCATTTCTCCTTCCTAAGAGGATTGTGCTAATTAAACAAGAAGAGATTATCAAACTTTGTCTACAGCTGATAAAATCCAACTACAAATTAAAATGCGTGTTAAAGCTAATCCATCACAAACTGAAAAATTAAGCTAGTGCATTTGTAATGTTTGCAGCATCCTTTGTCCTTCAGACAGTGCCCAAATACTAGAATTTGGTTGAGTTTAATGGTTTGCACTTTTGTAGAGATTTAGAGTTGTACATTCCATACAGTTTCTAAATGCTCATCTTCTTTGCATATTTAGGATTGTGTCAGTAATTTGCATTCCCTTTTACAAATGGAATTATAAAGGAAAGGGGAAAATGTAAGCAACTGGATTAAAATAAACATTTGCCTCCTTCCAGTGCCAGTAAGTTTGAAAAAGTTTCCTCTTGTTGTTACATACCTCTGATGAGTCACAGCAGCAGAAATGCCAAAATGCCACCAAAAAAAGCCTTTTCCCTCTTTATGACTGGAACAAGCAAGAACAAAAAGTTCTAGAAATCCAGAGGGAGACACATACTCCTGGGTCCCAGCCTTTCTTGCATTTATGGGCCTGAGTCATCGTAGCTGTGATTAACCAGATCAAAATGAGGGCGTTGGTCCGTAGTGGCACACCCAAGCACAAGCACTGCTGAAATTAGAATTTAAAGCTTGAGGGTACTAAACCAAAGCACCCAATCTTCAGATATCCATCTGATCCTTGATAACTAAAGGGCGCTTTCCTCCTGGAGCAAGTCCACTGCAGCCCAGAACAGTGAGCGTGACAATAGCTAAAGGCTGCAGGAGCAGATCTAAAAACACAACAGAGAGGCCCTGGAGTCTGGAAGAAAAATTGCAGCTCTCAGTCACAGGACCTGAGGTCTGTTCCTTGGTCTGCTGCCTGCTTGAAGCATAACCCTGGGACAAGTCATGTTGTGTTTTTCCTTGTGATTTTTATCTTGTTCTGATCACTTGATGTTTCAGACCCCTTTTGAGAAGGGTCTTTGTTCCACTCAAGTTTGGTGATGCTGAATGCTAAGTGTAGAAGTGACCTTTAGGACCTCTGATGAGTCAAGTAATAACAGTATAGTGAAGAAAAAATAAAAGGTATGTGGTGTCTTTCAACATAACAATCTTGTACCTGTTAAAGTAACTTTAAATGCCTTACTCATTGCTAAAGTATTTATTATATCAATTTTTGTTCTAGCTTCGAAGGATATCACGACTCTGATGGAGTCAAAATTCTGAAAAGCACTCTGAAAAGGCTCCTCCTCCTAAGCAGAGGATGCACAAACCAAACTCTTCGCAAAACCCAAGCCTGAGAGAAAAAAAGGAGGACGTGAATGAAATGTTTTTGCATTTTCCAGACAACATTTGAGCACTGCTTTTATGTTTGCCCTCCCCTCATCTCTTGACTGGACATGCACGCTGTGGTCACATCCTGGTGAGAAACCATCCTGAGAGGTGTCTTCATCCTGCAGCTCCCTCCTGAAGTCACCTCACCTCCATCTCCAACACCTCAGACACTCCTACAACTTCCTAAAAGCACCAGGAAATCCACTCATCTGCCAAACCTGCCCACGCCCTGACAGCTGGGGCTGGGTTTAAGCTAGGCTTACACAGAAACCTTTATGAACCACCACTGCTCATCCCACATCCCAGGGACTGCCTGGTTCTCTGGGCAGAGGGAGCCAACCCCTCCAGCCTCTCCGTGCTGGTTGGGTGCCCGCATGGACCCGTGGTGGCCCAGCACAGCCAAGACATGGATTAGCACTGGCTGTGAGAGCTCTTGTCTCAAAAACTCGTGTCTTCAGGTCAGTTACTTGTTAAGACCTGCTCCAGCCTCTTGTGCCTTGTCCCTCCAGGCAGAAATTGAGATCCTGCTTGTTGGGGAAAAGAATAATTGCAGGTCTCTGGCTTTTCTCTAGTTTAAAGTGGAGTTAATTCCTCTTAGTTCAAGGAATTGGAATAACAAATTCCATGTGTCCCTGCAACTGCTTTGACTTTGCACTGTGATTTGTGCTGGAGTAAGGTCCACTTAGACTGGAAAACACCAGGGTAGTATTTATTTAACTGATTATGCTGCATTCTTGTCTTATGAATCACTCTCCACAGATGGTACTTATGCCATGTCCTACTTTCTCATTTGACAAACGACTGCTCTAAAACTCTCTTATATTGGATCTTGCACGAATGTAACTGCACTGAATGCAATGGATTTATTTTTTATTTATATTGGTGTCAACAAAGCTGGACACAGGGCCTTTAAAAGTAAAAAACTGCCCCAAATACCTGCAAAATTCAATATGGCGCATTCATTATTTATAAAATGATTGTTTCTGTTGCAGAACATTATTGATATTGTTATTTTGTGAGCTTTTCCACGTGTACAACTGGTACGTACAACTGTACATAGTCAATACTTGAGATAAATAAGACTGGTAGAAGGTTTTTCAATCAATATATTCACTCCAAAGAATATGCAACAGTGTGTATGGGGGAATGGAATCTGTTTTCATAAAGATGTAAATAAAAACAATTCTTAGAAGCAAAAGGAATTGTTAAAGTGGGAAATGAGAAGGCTATTTGTGATGTAAAAATTAACATACATTTTAAATACAACTTTGTGGCACTTTGGAGACCGTTTTGGTAATGCAGTAATTTTACATTCAGTAAAAAGCAGCTTTCAAATATAGAGCCACAAATTACTTCTAGTGAGGAAAAAAAAAGCAAAAAAAGCTCTTTTTTCCCCCCCCCTCTGTACTGCCAAAGGGTTTGTCAGCTTACTCTTGCAAATCCTTACTAAAGAGAGTCTGGTTGCATGAATAGTACTGCCAGAAGTAGAAATCAGTGAGAACGAGCTGTCTAAAGGCTCATGTATGAAAACCAGCCTACAGAGTTCGAGGAATAATTTCTTATTGCAGCAGCCTTTCTGTTCTCTGAGGGAGAAAAGAAGGAGCACCTGCCCTGCGACCCAGGGAGAGATGAGAAGGAGTTTGGACCTTCCATGGGTTACCCTTGCAGGCTCTGCATGATGAAAGGAGTGTGCAATGGCTGTGAAAACCTGCGATCTGGTACCTTCCTTTTTTTTGTTTCCCCCTTGGTGATTTCCTTCACTCCTCGTGCTCTGATTACAGTTCATGGCTTCAGGACTGGTTCTTTGACTAAAGCAAAATCTCCTAACTAAACCCCAAATAGATGAGTTTCTCTGTCTCAGCACACCCAGAGGGGAGAGGCAAACCTAGGCACTGCCTGTGAGGCACTTTTTAAAATTAATTCATGCACATCACTCTCACTCTCCTCTCTTGCCTAACCCACCCGAGGAGCCTGTTTCCACCCCATGGAACAAGAGTGGATTTAAGCCCCATATGTGTTCCATGGTTTTAAGGATGTCCTAGATCCCTCCCTGCAGTCACAATGTTTTGGGCAGCTTTTGCAAGTGAATAGGTCTGGCTTCAGAGAGCTTGGGAAAAGGAAGCTATTAAGCAAAACAGAAAGTATTGCACAAAATGGGCAGAGCAATTGAGTTGATTACACTTGTCCTTGGATGGAGAATTATCCCTGCTGGGGGAGGTGCCACCTCTGGAGGCCCTGTTAGATGCTTGTGCTGGACACTGAAAGGAATTGACAATCTCATGGCATTTCATACCAGATATTTTTGGTGTCCTGGCCAAACCACAATTTAGGTAATTATATCCTGTGCACCTCTGCTGCTGTTATACTTTCAATCAGATGTAATATTCTTCATATCCTCTCCAAAACTACTGTGTGCTGTAAAAATAGCTACTTCATTTTTGCACAGAAGTGACTGGTTTTCAGCTGTGGTTAGAGCTTCTTGCAGATGTAAAAAATAAATAAATAGGACTTTTGGATAGAAAAATTCAGTGCAGGCTGTATTCTCTTTTCACATCCACTGTAATGCCTGATGTTCATGCATTAACCCCAGATGTTTTTAGCTATTTTCTACCGAGTGCCCAGAAATGCAGAGTCACTCAGGACCTTTCCGGCTCTGCACCGTGTGAATCCACAGTGACAGTCCCAGCTGGGAAGAGTTTGCAGCCTGAATACCTAAGACAGTTCAGATAAAACATAAGCCCAGCAAAAGCAAAGAGACTTGGCCAAGGTCACCCACGTCTCTGTGGCAGCCTGGGGACCTCGCCTGCTGGTCAGATTCCTGACACTTCTGAACAAAGTCTCCCTTCAGCTTCTCTGTTCCGTCCCCTTTCCTGCTTGGTCAGTTTACATCTTTCTAAGTTGAATTTGGTTTTGCTTTTTAGTGTTTTTTTTAATTCCCTCTTGCCTTCCTCAGACAAAAGCATGAAGTTACTGAAGTATTTTTTACCTATTTGATGCATTTTTAAAGCGCACCTTGCAGGAGTCGGCGTGCGGAGCAGCGGCTTTAACAGCGCAGTCATTTAAAATTGCATTGCTCAGTCTTCTTCCAGTGCCTGTTTGCAACAAGCCCCTTTGCTAGGGGTTAAGGCTGCAGCTTGTTTAGCAGCAAGCCAAAATGCCTTGGAAGTCCCTCTGGAGGCAGGATGCCATCTGGAATTTGCGCTGTTCCTTGCTGTGAGCGCGCCCGGTGGGATGGACTGGGGAGGGAGACCAGAGTCCATGCCCAAAGCACCTTCCACACAAAGAGACAAACATCACAAGCCAGAGGCAAAATGTTCCAGTGCTCCCAAAGATGATGATATATCTCTGCCTTGTCTCACTTCCTTTTCCTCTCTCTTTTACTCCCAAAATCTGAAGGGATGTGTTAAATCTACTGAGCCTTTCAGCACCAGAGTGATCTGGGAAGGGATTGTGAGGATGGCGTGGTTGTTAACACACCAAAATGGTGAGAAGGAAAAGGAACATCCTTATGAGCAATACCTGAAGATTTGACAAACTTCTGCAAAGCTCAGAGTGAGCTTTGCCTGACTCAAGACTAAACAAGAAAGTCAACATCAAACTCATTAAGTGATAAGCAGTTCAGATTGAGCTTTTGGCTCCATTAAAGCCTTTAGTTATATGCCTCAGACACCAGCATTCAGGCAAGGATTGGATGGGACAATACAGCATAAGATTTACTTTTAGGCCTGAAAGATTATTATTACTATCCTCATCAAATCATTATTGTAATTATTGTCATTGTTATAATCGCTATTATTATATTTCAGTGGAAATAGTCACACAGCTGAATTAATATAGATACTAATATCTTGCTGAATCAGAACCTCTGAAAACAAAGAGAAACCTGATGGACAGTCAGGATTAACAACTTAACACTGAACTGGTTCCAGTTGGCAAATGGGAGAACAGAGTTTGTTGTAACTGCTCCAGATGGGAACACTACTGGGCTGGAGAAAAAGTACTACAGGCTTGAGGACCTGTCCCAGAAACTGTTCCAAGACCATTTTTTCATACAGATGCATTTCAAAAACCTACAGACAGTCCCTAGGCAAGCAGACAGGCAAAATTGCTACTCTAAAACCTGCTGGCTGCAGCACAGCCATAGACCAGCCCTAACTCTGCTATAACCATCCTGCAATGACTGGTGTTCAAAATAAATTGTCATCTCCTTTCTCCAGCCGCTATTACTATTTCTGTGCATGAAAAGTAAATGGATGTTTTATTTCATCTGCTGCTCATGGAAGTGAAATGCTCTTATATGTGCCGTACTCCCAGCATGAGGAGTAATGGTAAAATACAATTTGCATTCTTAAACTTGGTCTGTATTTGCATTTTTGCTAGCCCAGCTCTGACATATAGGAGCGTGAAAAAATAAAAAAAATTAAAAATCACACCCTCCAACTAACGTAACAGCAACGTACAAAATTCCTCACATATCTTTTGCCAAAATCACTTTGAAATCTGGTTTAATTTATCAGTAAAGAATTTTTCTTTTTTTTTCTTTTTTTTTTTTTTTTGATCTATTTCTTGCTAGGAAAGATCGCTAGGTCGGTGCTGGCTCCATCAATATGGATCTGGAGACAAACTTAAATTTTGAAGCAGTCAGCAGCTCTTAGAGGTTTTGGACCCAGCATCTGCTAAATGCCAGGCTGGTTTTCACCAGAGGAGCAGAAGGATTGGCTGCTACTCGACCGGCTGCCACGGTGGGGTGAAATCCGTCCTGCGTGGTCACACACACTCCTGGATGTTTCCAGTTTTTCTCCTCAACAGCATCAGTTTGCTGATGGGCTTTGCAGGAACCACATCCTAGCTCTGCTACCTCCTTCTTGCTACTGTTTTCACCAAAAATCCCAGCTTGCCTGCCCTAGCTGCGTCCCGGCTGCAGAGCCCCAAATGGTGGTTTATACCTTTTATATGTGGGCTTCTGAATGCAACCAGAGCTGAGCACACATGCAGGTGCTGTGTCCTGGATTTTCCTACTCTGCTGCTGTGGATTGCTGGGCTGTCCATGCCTTGGGAAAGATTCAAGTTTCTCTGTCTGGGCTGTGCTGAGAGAAGCATCTTGTCACCCTCTGTGTCACAGCACATGGAGCAGCCTTGTGCCAGTGCCTGGCATTGCTGCCGGGGGAATGCTGGCATGCCTTGAGTCAAAAAACAATGGAATTGGAAAAATTAGCATGATCACCAGACAGGAGAACTTCCCCCTACGTTTTCTTCAGAAAGTCCACGGTTTCTTTAGCACCAGACCTGGTGTGTAAGCAGAAAGGAGCTGCTTACTGCTGCCTGACTCCAGCTGCAGAGGCTTTGGCTGAGCACAGAGGTTCAGCAAGGACATGTTTGCCTGCACTCACTATGAAAAGGGCTTTCCAAAGCACACAGTCAAGTCACTGGTGCACCACTCTGCTGCTAAAGTTTGTGCTTTCCGAGCAAAACTTCTAAAAATAACCTCCTCTTTAATATTAAGCTCTGAGCATGGATATTGCTTTTGGCATTTTGTTCACTGCTGGAGGAACACTACCAAGGAAGAGTTTCCCACGGTCTGTTCTTTCGGTTCCCTTTACACAAAACACAACAGTGACACCAGAACAGTCTAAAACAAGTGACAGGAAAGCATTTAAGTTCAACATCTCTTTTCTTTTTAACTGATTCTACTGGGCTTAGATATGATGCTTATGTGGTATGCATGTGAGACAGGCTCTGCTTAGAGAGGGTGGTAACAGCCACAATATCTCCAGGAAGGAGAAGGGGAAGGTAGCAATGAAAGGTATTTCCAGCTGTACATTATACACAGAAGACAAGTGTTGGAGCTACAAGTAGAGTTTGTCTTGAGTTCTCATCTTAGGCTGGACTATGTCTTGTGGACATCAATGCCAGGCACTCTCGGATGCATAAACAACATTTCAAGTAGGACAATATAGAAAAAACCCAAAAGAATCTTCCCTTGTTTTAAAAAATTGCAGCTCTCCAAGGCCACACCATCTGAAACTTGGATACAATTGGTCATATCCTGCAAAACTCATCAATGATGGAAGAAGGATGCAGGTGGAGATGGATGAGCTGTAGTTGCCTCCTTCCTTACGAGAAGTGAAGCAAACGTTTTTAGTAATTCATTTATGGCTGCTGTGATCAAATGGGACAGGACGGACCATGGATCTGGCCTGTCCTTGAAGTTTAACCATCCCCAGTGCTGATCCACTTCCATCCACTGCAGGCACTCCTTCCCAGAGGTGGGCCCTGCAGTGCAGCAGCTGGATTTTCCAAGGAAGGGTCACACAGAAGCAAGGCTGGAGGGGGCAAGAATTGATGCCCACCTCCACTTCACACAGAGGGAAGAACAGAAAGAAGCTTGTTCCTTTCCATATTTTCCTTTAACTAAAGCTCAATTGTCTAGAGGGGAAATCTCCTGATCTTTCTTTCTCTGGACCAATTATCTTAATAAATAAGTTCTCTGGCACAGGTTCATAAAATAGATAAAACAATTTGTTTAGTGAATAGATAAAAATCACAGTCAAAGTAAGGAAACAACAAGAAGAAAGCCACACAAGAGCAACACAAACCTTATCAGGGAGAAAATGATCAAACAAGATTCCCAAGGGATTTTAAAGGCCATGTTCTGCTTTGAATGCACACGTTTCACCAACAAAACGCTAACATGCTCCTTTTTCACAGCATGAAGAAGCCAAAGGCCTGGTTAAATTTCCACTCAAATGGGAATTTTAAAGATAAAGATGTACCCTTATTAAATACCCACATAAATATACTCCCATTCATGCACACACTGAATAGTCTCCAGTCTTTCTAGAGTTTTTCATTATTTTTAGGATAAAAAAACACTAATAAAAGACTTGACTCATAATCAGACTCCGACGAGCTTTGGTCCCCTCACCACTAAAATCGTGACATCAAATCCGACAAATCTGCCTCTGCAAATTGTTTCTAGCATTTTATATGTAAAAAGAGTTGAGCTTATGTAAAAAGAGTTGAGCTTATTTGAGCTACTCTCTTTAACAATGCATTTTATTTAAAGATGCTTTAAGATCCTGAGAAATTTCCATCCTTGTGGCTAGGGGAATAATTCTTCTGGGTTTGTTGCTTTTTCTTTTTTTTTTTTTGAGATGAAATGATTTAACTTTTCTGCTCACAAAGCAAAACAAATATTATAATTTTACTTGGCCTATTTAAGAATGCACAACTGCCAGAAAATCGATATGAAATGGGTTTTTATTTCATTACAGACGTGTGATCTTTAAGATCACTTGCATCAAGGTACTAGATATTCCTGCCTGCCAAATTTCCTTTCTACCTTTTCCCTCCAGCACGTAAACAAAGAAATTAGCTTTTCCCACTGCTCTGATAAATTATTCTGCTGTCCTACCCAACATGTGATCCCATACAGGATGGTACCAGCAAGGACTTTAATTGCAGGTGCCAGATTTGTTATTATTAGTGGTGTTTGCTGCTAGACTCTGATGCACAACGTACAATTACCTTCAAGAGGAAGAACACAAAGGCAAAACTAGAGCTCTATAACATCCAGGTTTCAGTGTAGTCAACAATAAAATTAAATTTTCTGCTTTGACAAACCACCTTAGTCCTGCCTTACTTGCTGGAAATGTTCTGGTGGTGATGTGATGTCGCAAGCCCCAGAGGTGTCACAGACATCGAGGCCATCACCTCACCCAGAGAGGTGTTTTGGGATATCACCTGTGCAGCAGGAAGGACGAGGGTAGAAAGACAGCATAAACCCCCGCCAGCTAGGATGCACTTTCTCTATTAAATGCTTTCAAATCCAAGGCACTGCACAAGGAATTTGCCAAGGACTGATTTACTACACCTTGTCACAGGACAGGACAAAGCCACGAGTGTCTCCAGGGCATCTCCTGCTACCCTGGCTTTGGCCAGCCACTAAAAGCAGTAACACAGTTCCCTGTTATTTCCTTCTGCCCTTTTTTACATCCAGCCACTCATTTCAGCTCCCCCAACATCAAGGCAGTTCTGATTGATCTGCCAGGCCATGAGTGTGAGCCAAGGAGGCTCATGAAGAATTTCTTGGTGGGAAAGACATTCCCTCCCCTGCTGCCTGGCATTTCCTTACAGAGACAACTGCGGAGCTGAAGGCAGAGGGAGCCTTTGCTACAACAATTAATTAAGTTTGAGCAATTCCCTTTTTTTGGTGCTGTCAAAAAGGAAACTGCCACTGGTCTGTCCTGGTCTTGCAGACTGGTGTGAATTGCACTAAGAGCGGGGTGACACTTGGCTCTGCACAGCTTGACTGTCCTAAAACCAAGCAAGGAGTGGGACAGACAGAGAAATAGCATCATCCACTGAGAAACTGCCAGTGCTGATGAAGTTACTCTCTGCACAAGTTGGAGAGGGTTTACTTGCCTCCATGCATGTGGGAAGGCACCAGTCCTAGTCCTGACACTGCCTGTTTATCCAGAACAGGCCCAGTGTGGGCAGTGGGGGTGCCTTGATTTGAGTATTCAACATTCAGGAGGAATGTCCTTTTTGGTAAGAAAACAACAACAAAATATTAACAGAAAAGTTTTGTGTGAGCATTTCTGGAGGTTCAAAGGTGTAGCCCAAAGCTCAGCACGTGGAGACGGTAGGAAGTGCTCCACTACTGACAGCTGGTGGGTCTGGCTGTGCCTGTAGGGTGACAAAGGATGCCTCCAGTGGGGACTGGGCCAGGTTTTCCCTCCCTAGAAGCTACTCTGGAAACCACCACTCATCCTCACCTTCATCCACAGGCTACTTTGTTGGAGCAGCTGAAGTGGTGAGGACAGAAGTGCAGAAAAAACCTGCTAAATGCCAGCTCCTGGTGCCACTGACTGCGGGTGGTACCATTCCACACCTCACCAGCTGCTCAGCTCCCATCCCAGCACATTCCTGTGCCTGCTTTTTGGCTTGGGTTAAGGGTTGAACCAACCCAGCACACACCCATTCCGGATTCCTCATTTCCAATGCATTAAGCACTTGGGTTGTCTTTAAGTCTAATTTACAGGCTGCATGGCAAAGTGCTGTGTATGTTTTAAAGCCAGCCTCAGTGCTTGGAACAACTTTTTCCCATGGTAAAACACCTGGTCAGCTGGTAATCCATGAATGTGTATCAAACGTAGCAACCATTTTAAAATAACAAAACTGAAAAATAACTCTATCTAAAAAAAAGCTATGACCCTTAAAAAGTATTTTCAATGACATTTATTAACAATGAAAGGATGTTTCTAATTATATCTGCCTTTATACTTTCTTGAAGCTCAAAAATAGCAAAACAAGCCAAAGCCTAAAGAAATAGAACAATTTTTGCTTCTAGATGAGTGAAAAACTACATGTTCTCCAAAATTATTTTGATCAATCTTTTTTGGCGGAAAAATGTATATATTTTACCTGTGTAATATGAACCCGTCTTCAGAGGGGTTTGGTCTCTTTCCCTTTTTCCTGGTGAACTTGCACTTCAAAATAATAAAAAAAAAAAAATCAATTCTCCAATTTTTTACACTTCTCTAACAAGGACCAGTCTCACCTGATGAAATACCTACAAAGTGTAACCGTAAATTTTATTGTGTACCACACACCCCTTGGTCGATTGAGCAACAGCCACAAGCCCTGGGAAATCAATCTATATTTATCACGTAACCAAAGCATTCTGAACAGAACCTGTCACGTAACCAAACCATTCTGCACAGAAAGCAGGACAGGTTTTCCAAGAGTGGCACTATCTGGGATATGAGTGTGTGTGTGCCAGTGTGTGCGTGTGTTTTTGAGAACGTTCTGGCCACAAACGGAGCTGATTATCGGTATAATTATGCTGCAATCACACCAGAGGAGAGTATCCAGTAAATCAAATCCAACTGTCCGCCCACTCGCAGTGAAGAGACTCAAACCTGTCAAATCAGGGAAGGAGGAACAGGTGGCCTCATTTGCAAAAAAAAAACCAAAAAAAAGGCTGCTCCTCGCACGGCCGAGCGCTGAACATCAATACTCGCACACACACACATTTATTAAATTCAGAGTGTTTAATAAGCTTTCTGTGCAGCACATTAAATATGCTCCTGGTGCATGCACCGATATAAAAGCTGACACACAGGTCTCCTCGTACACCGAGCAAATAACCTGAGACTTACTAAGTGCTGCCATAAGTTTTCACCTTTTTAATGTTTTTAATGGCTGCTGACAGCAGCGTGCAGCCTCTGTGGCAGCCCTGTCCAGCCCTTCAGCTGCAGCAGGTCTGTCAGCCACTCACAGCAGGCTCCTGCCATGCTGGGGTGGGACATCCTCTCTTCCCAACACGGGGAATGACTCCCAGTTTTGGAGACTGCTGTCTACCTGGGTTCTCACATGGTGGATCTCAAGAAATCCTTGGTGTCCCACCCAAGTGGCAATTGCTGCTTCTCCAGATTTTAGAAATCACTTTAAATTGAAGGAGAATAGGTTTAAATTAGATATTGGGTAGAAATTCCTCAGTGTGAGGGTGAAGAGGCACAGGTTACCTGGAGACTCTGTGGCTGCCCCATCCCTGGAAGTGTTCAAGGCCAGGCTGGGTGGGGCTTGGAGCAACCTGGTCTGGTGGAAGGTGTTCCTGCCCATGGCAGGGGGGTTGGCCCAGGTGAGCTTGAAGGTCCCTTCCAACCCAAACCATTCTGTGATTCTATGAAATTTTCAGTATTGGCAGCAGAGGTTTCTTTCATCCTCCCTGACCCTCTGCCACGGTGGGCACCAGTGGCCAGGGTGTGAGCATGAAGAAATACCAGATTTCTTTGGGCAGGGTGTTAAGGACGAAAGACAGAAGGTATATTTTTGTCCAGTGCAGTGGCTCACTCTGTGGGCAGATGTGGAAGGGTCTAACCATGGTTCACTATTTACTCATGACAGAGTACAGCCCCCATCCAAGGAACGTCTGAGACCAGCCAGGGTCACAAAAAAGATGGCACAGAAAACTCAAACCTCATGAATGTTACCTCACATCGTTTCCTCATGTTGGAAGGGACAGGCATATAGGGAACATGCCAGTCAATTTTTGGCAGCCAGTGGCAGCAGGTACAGGAAGATCCTGCTGTGTATTGGGATGCGAAAAGCTGCATTCCTCTGCTCACACAAGACTGATCTCCCAGCTGTGGATATTGTAATGACCAGACTATGAATCTTCAAACTCAAGGTTAATTCCCATCTTCAGTAATGGATGGGAAAAGCTGAAAATCCATCAAAACTACAAATGGGAGCAAAACGCCCCTGAAAGTAAATGTCTTGAGAAAGTGCTGGGTATTAAATGAAATGCAGGTACAGGAAATGCTGTGAGTTCTCAAGATTCAAGTGTGCCCTCCTTCCAGAGGTTCCTGAAGAGAAAGATGAAAAACAGCTGAATGTCTCAGAAGGAAGATTGTGGTAGCTGCCCTCTGACAAGAGATTCTCAAAGGCTCCAGTCTCTGGGATGCCTCTATCACAGGCAGAAAACATACAGCATTTAAAAGTACAGAAAATACAAGACTTTCTGGAATGTACAGGAATTGCAGTCATGAGCTCAAGTATTGAATAATAAGACAGAATGGTGATCTGTGGAGTCATTAAGTCCTTGTTTTCCTAGTTGCAGATGATGCCACACAGTTCCTTTCCCAAGCATAAAAACATCTGCGTTCAAGTCTTGGTACTGAGGTTGCAACCCCAGAGATCTATAGAGACATGACAAATCTGTTATGTATGCACATCCCCTATTCCCAGGGCTAAAAGAATACTTCTGGAGGTGGAAAACTCCAGGAGAAAATTCTCTATAAAGAAGTTTAGGGACCCGTCTGAAGGGGAAAGAAAGCATTTGTTTAACAATGATTCATTTTTAATTGTTTTGTGTGATTTCAATGGACACAAACTGATTTAGGAGAGAGACAATTTGCAAAGTCCTCTTGGTTAGTAGCAGTGTATGTTTTACAATTTAATCTGTAAACTGCCTCTCATAATACCCTGTAATGGTTTTCTGCTCTCAGCAGCACAGTGAACAGTTGCCCACGTAAATCCCCCGCGAGACAGGTGACCTCTTTATGATCCAGCACACACAGCAGAGGAGGGAGATCCTGCTCCACTCATAAAACCAATCATTCTTCCCTAATAGTCTACAATTTGCAGTCATCATAAAAACCCACCCTAACCATATTCAGCGAGCAGGGTGTGTTTCTGAACTTGAAGGTTAAAGACCTGCACAGGTCCATCCCCATGGCTGGATGGGGGGCAGGAGTCAGCAATTCACAGCAAGCTGCCAGCAAACGGCACTGAAAAACGAGAAGTCCTGCTATGGGAACAAAGGACCTCCAGGAAGCTGCAGAGTTATTGCCACTGGGCTGTGCAGCACTGGGAGGTGTTGATAAACTTTGCAGCCAACACCCTGGGGAGTACCAGTGGGAACATTTTCTTTCCACAATAGGCACTGAAGTCTTTAACACGGAATATAATATTTTCAACCAACTCAATGCCTCGCCACCTTTCTCTCCAAGGCAAGCCATAGTGATGACATCTTCCTTACCATCAATAAAAATGATGTACAGCAGACTGCGGAGTTATTCAACAAGCAATTTCCAAAGATCACCTTTACTACAGCATATAAAACAGCTCTAGGACTCCCTTTCCAGGATGTCAGAATTTTATGAAGCATCAAGTCTACACTTGCAGCTCCCTGTTATGAAAAGAACAGCTCTTCACATCGATATACAGTGTTTTGCTTGCCTCAGCACATCCCCGTGACCGTGCAGAAAGGTTGCTCGTGATGAGGATCGTTATTAAAAGCATCACGGAGGTGATGCAAGAGATGAAACACCATTTGCAATGCACACCTGAAAAGAGCTGAGCAGATGTTGCTCTCTGCCTGCTCATCTTGCCTGAGCCCAAAGACCACCCTCGATGGGGATGGTCCCACCAAGCACCATGAACACAGATGAGCTCTGCTATCGATGTGCTTTTTCATAACTAATGTCGCTAGAACTGAAAATATGGCCCCAGGAATTATGTAAATCCCTCAGATGGACGGAAGTTTTTTCCAGCAAAACTGAGCATCACAGATGATTATTTCTGCCATCCCTGCAGCAGTGGGGGCAAGCTAAGAGCTAAGCAGATGCTTAGAGCTAAGCACAGACTGTTACAGGAATTTCTGAATCAAGGACTCAATCTCTTCTCGAGGATGCAGTGTTGATTCCTGACTGTAGAGATTTGTCATGAAGAGTCAAAAGACAGAGCAGAAACACATCTGTTACCCTGCTGGTCTGAAGAAGAAATATTTCCCCCACCTCGGTATTTCACACCCATCTTCACTTTTTCCTATCAGCACATCCTCTCCCATACCTATGTTTTCAAGTCCAGGGACATCACCATTATTCAGGAATAGGCCCTCTAGCAAAGATGAAATGAAAGTAATATTACCAGCACAGCAGTGACCAAGGATGTTAAATCCTACTCTACCTGGAACAAACAACCATCTTTTGGTGATTTCTGTATCCTGAGATTTGCATCACATTTACAAACAATAAGTATAAGGAAATTAGCTCAAAAGAGTCAACATTAGATTAAAAAATAGGGTGCCATAACAGTTATCTTCTGCATTTCAGAGTGCAGGTACTAGAATTTACAGCATGGAAGAAAAGGTGAATGGATTTGCATTTAAGTTTCATCACTTTTAAGGTCCCCAGTATCCAAGCCTTCCTTTAAAAGAGCCCTAGTGGACAATAAACTCTTATAGAAAATATACAGCAAAGCAGCAGTGCCCAATAGACATAAAATTAGAGTGCTGTAATGTTTCAGCTGTTCACTTCCTTTGATACAGGCAGCTGGCAGCAAGACATTTGAAAAGATGGAAGAACAAGTAACTTCTAATGGAAAAATATATATTTTTTCCATACCATATGTGTTTTAAATATACATAAATGCACACACTCACACACTTGTACTAATGGGATAAATTTACAGGGCAAACAGAAGTGAACAGTCACCAGTATAGATACTGAGCTACCATTAAGCATTTAAAATAATTACAGCTTTTAAACCATGGAAACAAGGATTTTAAAAGAATATTTTTGGTGCATTTTCCTCTGGAGTGAAAATTTCTCAGGCATTTCCTCCTGAGTGAAATCAGAAATCACCAGTGCCATTATATTGTAAAATCAAAAGCTTTCTGCTGAACATTTGTGACAAAGGTGTCCCCAAATTAACCCCTAAGAAATGGCCCAAGAAAATGATTTCTAATATCTCAGTGTGCAACTAGATTTTTTAATTTCTTATTAATTGCAATTAATTATCAATTATGTGGATGCCTTTCCACATACAGGCAGTAGTGGCTTGCAGGAGCAGGGGAAGGCAGCTGCTCCCTCTCTCTGCACACTCCATCCATTATGAAGGTCTGTGATTCCAGGTCTGTCCCCACAAACCTTCACTCTCTTCAGAAGGAAACAATTGGATGTACAGCTCTTCACAACGACTTGCTCAGTAAGATACTGGCACAGGAATCAAAGGATATTCATGCTCCTGGAAAGCCAGTTTCCATTGTAAGCTTTTCATTCAACACACTGAGCTGACCTGTCTTTATGCAAAGTAGTACTCAACCAGTGAATTGCTGAAGAATTAAAAAAACCACCAGAAAATAAATTGAAAAAGAAATCATTGACTTATTTGCATTAAAAGAACCCCCAGTATTCACCATAAGGAACCAAGAAGCTGTTATGTTTTATGCAATAGATCTTTGGCCTTGCTTTTCTTCTCTGCCTCCTCCTCCTCCTCCCTTCAGCCCTGGTGAGTTGCTCAAGAGCCCCGGGGAGGTCTGTGCAGCCTGGACCAGCCCATCCCCGTCCCCAACACCACTGGGTGCTGCAGGATGGGAGAGCTTTTGGATGGTCCCCAGGAGCCCATCTCCTCTGTGCCTTCCTGCAGAAGCGGAGGAAGGCTTTTAGTTTGCAGTTCCTCAGCTCTGATGGGCTCTACTTTCCTTCTGGAAGTCATGTATTTATTTTCACGGGTGTTTGCAGCACCTTTCCACTTTGCAGCAACAGGCTTTGTGTGCCAGGCAGAAATGTCAGTGTTATCAAGCACCACGTGTGTCAGCTCTTATCTGTATCTTGGTACAAACCCATCCCAGAGCAACCAAAATAGATAATTTCTCTAGAAATAAAACCCCCCAACATTATCTATCTTTGGCTTGAAGACACAGTCAAATAGTTTTGTGGTTCTTTTTGCACCTGGGCATACACAAGAGGAAAAAAAGTATCTACTTGCTCATGGATACGGTTTCCTCCTCACTCTGAAACATTGAATACACCATAAAGGTACAAGCCCTTGAGGTCCTTCCTCATTTACAGCATGAGTTCAGCCCTCACTTTTGCATTTGTGTAATAAAAATAAACAGAAAACGTATATTTTTGTCTTTAGTATGAACAGGTGTATATCCAGCAGGGTGGGAAGGCACTAATCAGCAGGGGCTGCTGTCCTGATGCACGAGGAGTTTATTCTGGTGCTTTGGTTAGCAATCCCTGCCTGGACACTTCCCACCTCATGGAGACACTGTAAGGTTGGAAAGGACCTCAGAGGCTTTGAGGAATGGTGATTATGGAATTAACTGGTCCTGATTAACAGTTTTGTAACATAATATTGAAATTCCATTGAATTTCCTCACCCTAAGATGATATTTGCCTCTGTAGCCTTTAATGATAAGGCAAACCTAGGGCATGAACAGAGCACACACAAGCACACAAAATATCTGCAACTCATGCTATGATCAAAAAAATACAAAAGCAACCAAACTAAAGGAAAAATTTCTCAGCAAAGCTTTTTAACCTTTCCCCACGGATTTCTCTATGAAAAAATGTTTCCCTTGTGGTGTTTTGTATCTTCTGGCTTTGCATTTATGGGGCCTCTGGTTCAGGAGAGCGAAACACGGAGGGACCACTCTGCCTTGGAGGAGGTCAGCACTTTGGGGGGGTCTCATGGTGATCTGAGAGACCAGGAGCTCCACGGGGGTGGGAGAGGGCCACGAGTGACCCCAGTTCCATCAAGAGGAGGCTTGAGGACCCTGCAGGTAGACCTGGGAACCCGCCAGGACCCCGGAGACTCCTTAAAGTCTGGACAATGTGCAGGGCAGCGTTGCTGCTTCCTACAAGGAATGTGCAAGACTGTACATTCCTTATATGCTGCTGTAATTATTACTGCTCCCTTAATCACGTTATGCAAATGGGCCGAGCGGGAAGGAGGGAGGGGAGGCAGGCAGAATAACTGAGGAGTAAAGGGTAATACCTTTGGGTGGTTACAACTTCGCTCCCTGATTAAAATTCCTGGAATTCTCAATTGTTTCTTATCAAAAGGTTGAAAAAGGAAGATTTTTCTTTTATTAAAAATAAACGAAGAAAAATGGATCTCTCATTTCCAAGGGATACAATGGAGATCACCTTGTAGTCTGGCAGCAGAATTGATATGATTTGCATTACCAAGGATGGCTAAATGGAGTGTTAAATTATCTCAAAAAAAAGAAAGATGTAAATTGATATTCATGACATCAACAAGGTTAGAAAGAAAAAAAAAAAGAGACAGTGAGTCTTTACATGTCTTCTTGTACTATACAAGTGTTAATCTTATATTCCATGGGCACTACACTACTCCAAAAGACATCTTCTGCTTTTGTGTGACACCTCTAGGAAATGATTTGCAATTATATACACCAGCACTGGAACGTGATGCTGCAGCAATCAGCATCGGCTACAAAAACACTAATTACTTCTGATAAATTCATTCTGTGGGTGCATTTTGAACACACACACAAAAAGTTCAGCAAGCTGCAAATTTGATTTTGGAATAAATGCATTGCATTTTAAAGTTTTCTGGTGGGAGAGAGGTAGGAGAGGAAAAGGGGAAGCTGCCTCATTCATCAGCAATGGAAACTCTCAAAAATAATTTTTAGCAATATTTAAACTGTTTAGTTGCTCTTAATATGTTTCACTGACTTCATACAGATTCCATCATCATTCTTGTATTTATCTATACATATATGTACATACATGGAATACTGCAGGGATGTACAGGGAATATTCAAGGAGTACACAAGATATCTGCAATTCCATGAATATAAATCCACATTTGGCCCCCATATGGGTATTATTAGCTTGGGTTGACCCTCGACTAGCTCTGTCTTCTGTCTTGTAGCCATCCTGGAGCACGGAGAAGGGAGCTTGCGCACACCAATCTCGCCACTGCTCCCAAATTAACTTGGGATCACACTTTAAAAGACTCGTAAGTTTAACCAAAAGTAAAAAATTACTACCCATAACGAGTGTTTAGAGTTAAATCAAAATCTTTTGAGTACTCAAGGATGGCAATACTGACTCATCGTCAGATGCCTCCTTCCTCATACCCAAACTTGCTGCATCTCCACTGAAACTCACTCTAAATCTGTTGTTCATCTCACTGCCAAGACACGGAATTATAAGAGTTGATTGAAAAATATTTTGGTTTTTTTAAAATTCAGAATAGCAGTGAAAAGACTTATTTCATCTCTTTATCCTCCAGTATTTCTGTATAGGTGTTTATTATTATACTTTATGTGGATGCTAACTTTAGATTTGCAGATATGCATTTATGAATAAAATATTGTAGATGAGAACATAGATTAAGGCTAACAAATGCAGTAGTGATTTTTTCATTTGTAGTAACACAATGACCTTCTTTGAATTGCAAATTTCACTATATTTGGGTTGGGGTGAGGATATGAAATATGTAGTATCAAATAAGGATCTATAATAAACCAAAAGTAGATATCTGAGGAACAAGACGTCTGAAATTCCCCTTGACTTGGATTTAACAATTTTTGATGTTTCAGTGTCGTTCCACCCTGGCTTGGTTCTCAGTGAACCTCAGAATTTACCTTCTGCTGTCCTCAGATAACCCCTACGTGAAGGGTTTGATGGAAGCGCTGTCTGACACAGTTTTACACCCCTCATCTCATGTCAGGGAGAGCATCATTTTCTCCAGAGCCCTTTCATGCCGGTGGGCATTAGTGACAATCAGCCCTGAAAAGTTCCCAGCAGCACAGGGTGGTTTGCAGGGAGATGTAAAATGCTGTATTTAACAACGTCTCCATTAGTGGACTCCAGATGAAAGCTAAATTAAACACCTGCATTCGGATGCTTCTAAACAGTGCTTCCTGCTGTATCGACAAGTCATACCCAGTTATTTTCCATGAAGGATATTATCTCTTTAGAGAGAATCTGTCAGACAGAGATCAGTCCATGAACAGTAGCACAGACATACCGAGGGCTCTTTGCAGGCTTGGGAGTGTCTTTGCACATTCCTATCCCCAAATGTCACCATTTTATAAAAGAACCTGAGTCTCTAATGTCCCCTTAAACCCCTTATCATGAGAGAATAACAGGAGGGGTTTAAAGAAGTGCAAACACTCAGAAAGGTGCGAGAGACAGTGAAATTATTGCTTTGCATCTGGGATGAGAAATGTTTGCTGTCAACCAAAACGCATTCTAACTCCTGTCCACAAATATATATCCTATTAATTTCTATGAAATAACTGAAACCAGAAGAAAAAGAGTCCCCCTTAGTGCTGCATTCTAATCTCATGTGCTGTGTTCACTGTGTTTTCAAACCTAGCACTTCTTTGTGATGAATAGTCCTTGGCTGCCCTTCATCCTGGCAAAGGACTTTGAATTTCAACCTTTATTTTGCGCACTGGTTTTTCACTCCAGATGTTCCCCCTCGAGACATTCCTGATCCCCATTTAGCACCTCAGTTTTGGGTGCTGCCCACAGATAACCGGTGCTAAGGCCATTATCTCGCCAAACATCCGCGCAGCCAACATGCAGTCAATTATTTTAATATTGTCTTTTAAATGACTCACTCTAATCAGTCTGGCTGCCTACCTCTGAGGCCAAATTAACTTGTCAGCGTCTTTTGTGTTTTAAGGGTCAATTTCAGAAAGGTCTCAGCAATGGCCCAAATCTACTCCCATTGAAATCAATGGCAAAACTCCCGGGATCCTCACTGGAAGCAGGTTTTGGCAAGAACAGAGCATTTATGAAAATTCCAGCCTTCAGGACAAAATGTCCTCAATATTTCAATGGGGCCCTCCCCTGTGTCATTAAAGAGACATCTACACATGACACACACACACAGAGCCCTAACCCAGGGTGTCTCTTCTGTGCCTCTGCTCTGAATGACCACATTATTCTCATTTTGCCATACACAGTTACCTGAAGTCATTGCTGCTCCCTAAATCCCTTTTCCTTCCCCAACTGACTACCTGCCTCCTAGATTACTTTTGCAGCTGCTTTAACTGCACATTATAACCACCTGAATTTTACCACAGTGTTAAAACAGGTTTCTCACTCCTCCCTTTTTCTCTCAATTTATTCCTTTTTCAAGTTATACAACACTTCACAATTTAGAAACAACTTGCATTTACCTGGTGTTTACCCCATCTTTCACTTCATTAAATAAAACAAGGCTTAGCACCAGTCCCCAAAGCACCCCTAATTATTATTTCTCTCCAGACTGATACAGTGTTTGTCCTTCAGCCAGTACAAATTCCATACAACCATTTTCACAACCAGCTTCTTTCACACTTTTTTGCAAGTCAGACTTTGTGAGGCTCTGGAGCTGGCCTGTTATAAAATATAGATGGATTATAAGTACTGCCTTTCCTCTAATGCCCAGTTTAATAGATTAATTTTAATAAAGAGGCAATCAAGCTAACAGTGTTTTGGCAAATCTCTTCCCTGAGGGATTCAAATTTCAATGCTGGGTGCCCAAGGCTGGAAGAACAGAACTACACACAGAAAGGAAAGTGTTCCTTTCAGCCATCTATTATTATTATCTGTTATATCTTTCTTAGCAGCAGTTAGGATCCCCAAACTGGAATGTTGTGCTATGTGCCAGGATCAAGAAGGGAGATCTTGCCCAATGGTAATTTTGATAAATTACTTAAAAGTCTAAATTAAATACAGGGATACACAAACTAAAGATCAAGGTTTGTTTATAAAGGAAAATCAACTTGGAATATTTATCACACAAAATTGCTTAACATAGAAACTCTTTTAAGAAGCAGTTCTGGTTTATATGGATATCAAATTCAGATTTTGAACGGATGAAAAGTCACAGTAGAAAAGCTGTTCCTGAGAAAATCCTCAGCAGTAGATGTTCCAAGTTTTGATTTTTTTTCTAAATGAACTTCTGACTTTCTTAGTTGACTGTGGGAACGGACGAAGTTAAACAAAATGGTGCCCAGAGCAGGACTGTCATGGTTGTCTCTGCTGCAGAGGGCAAAGGCCGTGGCTGACTCCTCCCTGACCTTGGCTCTGGAGCAAGGAGCAGCACCTTGTGCTTCTCCATCAGCTCTCTGCTGTGGTTAAAGTCCGCTAGATCTGGATGTGGATCTGGTTCTCACCCAGTTACCACCTTCGGGGTGGCTTCTTGGTATTCCTGGTAAGAAACCACTATTCACAACCTGCGGGCAACTGCTCTCATCTCCTGGCAGACACCTGAGCTGGGCAATCCCCCTCCTCCCCTCGAGAGCACGGTGTCCCCAGGCTTCCAGTTTCTCCACAGTGACTCCATGCATATCTCACCCTCATGCTGCTGTAAATGCTAGGAAAACTATGGGGCTGTGCTGCAAAAGGCAGCTGACAACATTTAAATCAATGTGTCAGGCCAGCCAGAAGCAGTTTGCCTTCACCAAAAAGCTGGAACAGCCAGGAAGTAAAGAGTAGAAATATCACATTGATTAAAAATAAATAGAAAAAAACTTCCCATAATTTTTAATTTTCATGATATTTCAATCACCCATTTAATATACTTTTCATTACTAAGAAAGCCACTCCCTACCACCACACACAGAGAGAAAAGGCAGGCAATTTATTCTTAAACATATTTCTCCTGAACTGACCATGACCTTACTGGGTGTATATTTCTCTGCACTTGACATTATCACAGAGTGAAAAAGTAGTTTTACCTTGCACATAAGGCTTAAAAAGAGTCAGTCATTGATCTTGGTTTTCATTTCTGCCACAAAGGAATGCACAGGCATTTTTTCTCCCACAAATGCGGATTTGGGTAAAAGCCAGCTCTACTTCCCTGGTAATACACACCACCAGTTTGTGTGTGACTGGCAGCTGATGCTCCTGCCTCTGAAAGAGGAGAGCAGTGGCATTTGTCATGGCATGCCTCTGACATTTCCACAGCAAGGGGCAGATAATATCAAACTCCTGCTCATCCATTCAACTTCCTGGGGAGAAACAGACTTTGAAAACTAAACCCAAGGAAAAATAGGCTGTTAGACGCTTGTCCTAAATGCTGCAAGAAGAAAGTGTTTATAAATGTATCAAACTGCAGGAACAGAATTTATCTTTGATTTGCCCTTGCTGGTTCTTGTCTGTGCAATTACAAACCCGCTCTGTTAGGGCAGGGCTTGGCCCCAGGGTCCTGGGGAGCCACCGGAGGTTTGGGTGTAGTCCTACAACAAACAACCCCAACGAAATCTCCACCCTGAGAACGAGGTAAGGTATTTGAGAGCTTAACGAGTCACCTATTGGCAATGGAAAGGAGCATCAGCTAAAGCAAGGCTGAGCATCCCACGGGATCCATCCATTACAAACTCCCCAGGCACCAAATCCCTGGGCAAATGGAAGAACAAGAGGCTTCACTGTAGCTTTTTTAAGCATCCCCAAATCCGTGGGGCAGCACAACGACTGCAAGCTGTGCTACAGAGAGACCCTGCTGGGAGAAGTATCTTGAGATGGTTTCATCTTGAAGTTTAATTCCTAAAAATACCTCAATTCCCCACAAGACTGAACATCCAGACTGTCTAATACCCCATACTCAGTGTGTTCAGGTGGACAAGCACCATTTCATGTCAAACATTTGCAGTGTCAGCCCGTTTAACTAAACAGGGGCTGGACTGCAAATTCATCCCAGAGCTGCAGCTCCTGCTGCTGAGGGAAGGGAGCCAAAGGCCAGGAATGCCAGTGGCAGTGCTTGGCGTGCCTTGGGTCGAATCTACCATCACAGCAGGATCTGTGCAGTTCTCTCCTGACCATCCAAAAAACATTTCTTTCCTTTCCAAAAACATGACACTGAAAAGCAATTATATAGTACCAATGAGCAATAGAGGTCTTTTGTAGCTCAGGCACCATTATTTTCATTAAGTCTCCTACCATTCATTTTCTGATAAATTACATTTTACTCTGGTTTGTTCCCTTGAATTTGTATGCTTACAACATAACACGACTTGCAACAAGAAGCCATAATTCAGCCATACAAACTCATATTAAAATGATAAATCCAGAGTCTCTTAATCTTTGCCCTAACCCTCTTTGAGTTCAGGATGTATTTTTTTATTCTCTCATTGCAATCACCCCTTCTTTCATTTAGTGCATTTAGGCTACAAACCCATAAATGTTTACAACACCCATGCAAACCTTCACAGGCTGGAAGAGGTTTCACTGAAGTCTACAGTGTCCCAAACTAAACATGTGTGTATCTGTAATTTGTAAATTCACTGCCACAGAAATTAATTTTCTGTGTTTTTGGACACTGTGTTGTATAAATGGCTGTTGATGTCAATAAGCATGTCATTAAACTGCAAATATATAATTATCAAGTACTAATAATCCCACATAACCTGCATGTGTGGTACATGTGCACATATAGAATATGCATGTGTAATTTATTTGCAGTTTCTAAAGTGGAGGATCCAAGACTTAAACAGGAATCTGACAGTACAGATGTCAAGAAAAGGGAGATGCAGGAAATGACCCAGAGCTGAACCTCAGTGACCTCCCATCTATCAATATAAATATTAGAAGATCCAATGCCAGAATTTCTGCATAACAAGCGCAATAAAATGCCACAATAACAAAAAAAATTGTAGAGTGCTAACCTGAGGTAAATCAAACTAAGCCTTCTCCACTTGAATGTTTTTGCATGGATGTGTGTTTTGCAGGAGATACTTCACTTAGCATTACAAATAGAAGTTAGAGTATGGTGCATATAAGCACATCCATATTTCATGAACCTCTATGTAGCTTCATGGTATTATCATATAAGTGGTATAGATTCCTTTCCTGGCTGTAATGGCAGAGTGTTTTCATTTTAATGAGCCTTAAAATTATGCAGACTAAAGGAATTCACAAGATCATCAGGACTCGTACCTTAGAAATTTCCAGACTGCTTTTTTCCTCACTGGATGTTCTGTGTGGTGTTGCCTTGATTTTTCACCTAGGACCACATCCCCAGCTAAATTCTTGCTTAGATAAGAGCCAGCTCTGTAGCCCCTTTGTGTTTTGAAGGATCTGGGGGTGTAGGTGGGTGGGGTGCCCTGGGGCACAGCGTTGGGTTTGGGCCAGGTTTTAGGGTGGCCTTCAGAATTGTGTGATTTACCCCATCTGCCTCTCAGATGCCTGAGCTTTCTGAGGGAGAATAAAAGGAGCCTTGGCTGCATGTAAATGATGTTTTCATATGGTAATATATTACTTGGCTTGGACTGAGCGTGCAGTGGCACGAGGTGCGTTGGGGACATAAAAGAAAACAAAAATCCTTGCGCTGAAGAATTTATAGCCTAAAAGAACCAGCCCTGGATTCTCTCCAAGGTAAAAAAAAAAACCCCAAAACCTCTTGGGAATATATCCCAAGATATATTTGAGAGAAAGATTTTTCAGGATATTATGGCTTGTAACACTATAATCTAGGAAATTCTCAGGCTCCCGCCACATAACCTGGATGTAGGGGATGTTGCTCCTGGTGCTCACCTTGTGACAGCCCTGCAGGACAGACTGTGCAGGTCAGATTGTGGAGGGGAAAAATACACAGCTTGCTGTAAAACACTGCTGAAACTCAGAAAGTCTTGTATGTGGGAGCCAGTGCTGAACTTTTTGGGCTTCCTTCTCTATATCTTCCCAGTGGGAGATAGGTCAGAGACAGGGACCCTGAAACGTGCCACACATTGGGTTAAACTCATTACTCAGGATGGACGCTTAAAATGCTCCTAGAAGGAAAAAAACACCAACCATAAACTAACCCAAACCCTCCACTTTATTTCCAGATCCTCTAAATCAATGCAGCGTTTGGCTTTTGTACTGTAGTCTCCTGGGTGCAAACCTGTCTGCATCTGTGTTTCTGAAGGAATTTGCTTCACACTGGGCATTTGTTTTGCTGAAATGCAAACAGCAGTTTTTCTTGGAGCACTTGCCAAGCTCTGATTTCATGTGTGGCATTGTTGGGCCAAGCTGCCTGCAGCAGGGTGGCTGCTACAAGGGCACACATCTGGGCACTGCCATGTCTTCACGACCCACTTCCACATCTTGGATCCGACAGAGTCTGTCCCTGTGTTAAAGGGTTGGGACCAGGGAAAAATTCGGTGACAATATCTATAGCACTGTGTACAACCTGCAAGGAACACAAATCCAGCTCAGTGGAGCATGCATTATTAGCTAATGGGGTATTACATCCCATCTATTTGCTTTTACCATCTTTTAAAACAACGTGATAATGCCAAATGCACATTTAGGGTGGGATTTACAGGAACGTTCAGCCTGATGCCTCCCTGTGAGCAAGATCCCTACCTGCAGGATGTCAGTGGAAAGAGCAATACACAAACATAAGGACTGCTGAAGAGGACAAGCTGTTGAGAGGATGCCCTCTTTATTACCTGCATGCTGAGCATGTGCTGTCAGGGTTTTATATGTGACTATATTAGTTTAAACAAACAAGAGTTTGGTGTAAAGCAAAAAAGCTGACAGGAAGAATGATTTAAGACGAATCACCCTTCAGCAGCCACTTAAGGGCTGTGTGGAGGCAAAGCCTGGGTAATTGGATTGCAGGCTCCACCTCGAGCCCCCGTCGAGCAGCAGAACTCGCTCTGGCCCAGCTCACAGCCAGGGAATTCAAAGACAAAACAATATCATCAAGGCTTAACAGGAGAGCAGCAGCCCTGGTGTTAGACGAGCTGGGTCTGAACACAAGTGACTTGTCTGAGACAGAGAGCAGGTTTTAGGTGAGATGGATCTGTACAGGCTGTGGGTTGTTTTAAAAGAATTCTCTAAGCTTTGCTACTGCTGCAAAATAGAGAGTGGCTCTTTGTTAGGGTTTGATTGCAGATCAGCAGAGCACATTGAGCTGCACCTCTCTGTCAGGCCTGCTCTGATTTGGTTCATGTGGCAGAGCAGCCCCCAAGGATGTAAATGCTGGGATGAAACAGCACTGGAAGATGTGCTCCAGAGGTGTGCAGTGTATTCCCAGCACTAATGAACATTCAGCCAACACCATCAGATCAGAGTTATCCATGAGTGAAATCCCTTAAAAGTAGTGCTGTCCCCAGCACCAGCTGCTTTACCCTGTAAACCTGTGCTATTTCCCAATGTAAATAAGCCACTGTGTTGTTGTTGCAAGAATCCCTCTGGTAAGTCACAGATGGCCCCAAAATGGACTTTTCCAGGGAAGGAGCTCGCTTGCCCAGCCTCAGTCACAGACACAAGACTGGTGCATTCAGAGTAATACAGCTCCCTCTCTAATCTTAAGCAGAAGCAAATGATCAGAGAGAGGATACAAATGTCACCTCTTTAATCCTCTTAGGTGTAGTTTACCCAACAGCAGGATTACCCCTGCTTACCTTCCTTGGAAAAAACACTCCCACAAAACCCAGCTCTACTCAACAGAAGGGAACAGTGATGGAAACTGCGGGGTGGACTCAGCTGTATCTACTGAGAGGCTACAAAGCCCTGTGAAGCCCAGGATCTTTTCAGCAGCCTGAAGTTATGTCTCCACTCTGACAGTTCCTTGGATTTCACAGTAAGCACGCCCTTCCCAGAGAAACAAACGTGTTGTTTGGTCAACAGTGAAATTGTTTAGTGGAAAGAAACCAACTCTGATAAACGTGGCCAACTCTGACTGCCCTGTAGCACAGAAGCCAAAATAGGTGAAATAATAAAATGAGACTAAATATATCCTGTGAGCATAAGAGTGATGAGAAGGAAGAATGCATAAATAGCAACAAATTATTCTCACACTTACTGGTAAGCCTGCTTATTCAATTAAATTAATAATAATGCTGTATTAACAGATTCTGCTATCCAGCATGCACACTCAGGTGTGTACCTCTAAAACAAAAGTAAAATTCTGTTAAATACCTTGCAGGGCATTTGTTCTTGAAGAAAGCTTCCTTACTTAAGCAGCTGCCCTTTAATAATAAACCAGAGCCAAAGATGTAGCACTACATGTGTAAAAACCATGAAGTAGAACCAAAACCCCACTATGGATCCAAGGAGGCTTTCAGAAACTCCAGGAGTGTCTTGATTTAAGCAAACACCATCACCCAACCCTCTTTAAATAAAAAAAAAAAAAAAAAAAAAAAAAAAAAAAAAAAAAAANAGAGAACTCTTATCTCCATTCATTTCCATCTCCCTGTCTCATGAGCTGAGGCACACAGCACACGACATTAAAAGAGGAATCACTGAGCTGCTGAGGCACCTTGAGTTGACTCCATCCCTCCTTGCCCCAGGGTCAGGAACCCAGTGCCCACCTCTGGGGACACCTTTGCCAGCCTGTTACAGACACCTGAGCCCAAAGCAGCACAGAACATGTGGCCCAGTCTTCTCTAAAACTTCCCCAAAGCCACCAGACATCATGAAGAGGAGCAAATATCAAATGATAAAACCTCCCATGACACACACATACACAACCAAGTTTAACACAGCACCAGGAAGTCCTGAAGTTTACAGAAAGCAAATTCAAGTAAGCTCTAAGTCAATCAAATGTGACTGAAAACTACTTTGGTCCAAATATGTGTTCAAAAAGGTCACAGCTGGCTTAATTATCCTTGCTAGACTCAGCACGTGTTCAGCTGTGTGCTTAAGACTGCCAAGAGCTGAAGAACACTCAGGATGCCTAAGTAACTGTCACCTTATTAACATTAGAAAAATAACTAAAAAAATTATAATTTAATGATACTTCAAGTTAGCATACAGGAAATAATTTCTGTGGGGAAGTAGCTAGAATATTTTTCAAAGCCAAACTCTCTGTTTCCTCCACAGAACTTCCCATCTGCAGCAACAACCCCAGTCAGAAATACAAACCGGGATTCACGCTGACTGGGATCACAAGTGAATGACAATATGATGGAAAGGGACTGAGAAACAAAGCCTCAAAAATGTTAATTGTATCTCAAAGGGAGAGTTAAATCAATAAATGCTATTTCTAAAACAACACAGTATCCATCAGCAGAGATATCTGATATAAATCAGTAAAAGCAGTGTTATGAGAATGGTAATTTCAGAGTAGTTTTCTTAGTTATGGGAATGGGTTCCTTTAATTTATTGCCCTCAGCACAGCAGCCTTCACCTTCCTCTTGGCAAATAAAGCACATTTCAGTGGTCTCCCCCAGTTCCACCCTGTGCTAAGGACAGGCAGCCCCAGCAAACTGCAGCGACACGACCGAGCGCGACTCCAAAGGCAAAACCATAAAGGTTTTACTGGCGACCTCCAGCACTCCTAAAACAGGCAGTAATGAACTCGGAATCTATAGGGGTAGAGATTGCTTTGGACAGAGCAAAAGGCAAGGGGAGAGGTTGGTCTGAAATGTCAGAAGTATTAGCTACAGAGAAACACAGTAAGTGAATCAATGGGAACAGAGCTACTGGGTAAAAGGATTAAATGGCTAATAGAAGGGGTGCTGCACTGACCTCCAACATGGGAAGGAGCTGATAATGAGATAAGTAAAGCTTATGGAGATAATAACAGCGTAATTATGGTTGAGTTCAAACTACTAAGTGTATATTAGGAAACCCCTGAGATATATATAGATATAAAATTCTGGATAGCCAGTAGTAAATGATTACCTTTTAGTCCAGAGTGTAAGAGGCTCAAAAAATACGCCTGGATTTGAGTTTAACCTATAACCCAGCAGTGGGACTACATAAAACATTTTATGCCTCGTTTATAAGAAACGCCCAAGAAGGCACAGTGATTATGTAGCGATTTATCCACCGCAATTTCTGTTGCCACCAGGCTGCACCGAGATGTGGACTATAAATGCACAGAAATATCCTGGGAAAGCCTTGGCCTGAGGAACACGTATTCCAAAGACCCAAACACAGTGAGGAAAGGAAGAGGAAAGGGGCAGGGCAAGTTTCTTGCCCAGTTCTTGTCCGAGCACTGATGAACTCACTCTCATAATTGATATTTACTCTGAGGGAACAGCATGTGTGGGGCTGAATCCTGTAAAATTACCCCTTACTTTCCTGCAAGCAACTTGTCTGCACCCCCACAGCTTTATGTTTTGTTTCCCCATTTTTTTAGTTTAATATTTTCACAAAAATATGAAGGGATGCCACCCACTGCTGAAGATGCCAAATCAGACAGATTATCCAACAACGTGTGACAAATTCTGCATTTCTTCGAAAAGCACAAGTAAGCTTGAAGGATCACATTTTTGGAGGGACTTACTTCATCCCAGTCTCCCACCTCAATCCTGCAATCAACTGGCACTGCGAATAGCAGGTTTGATTTCTTATCATCTAATTTGTGGGTGCAAACAGCAGCATTACACTGAGAAACTGAGCACTTACAGTTCCCATCGACTTCGTTTATCCTTGCTATTTGTGCTTACAAATCAGGGCTATGCTGGATCTTTAAGTTCCATAATTTCCTCCTGCAATTGGTTGTACTCACAAAATTGCACCTGCAGTTGATTGCTGGAGCAGATTTAGGGGCTGGTTCTGAAGATGCAGTCTGTGATTTACAAAAAGCTAATGTTGGGAGAAAGAGAAAAAAACAGCCCCCACAAAAATGGGAATCAGGTTTTACCTAAAACGACAAGTATATTACTCAGTAAAATAAAAGTGACAGACATCAGAAGGTCTTAAGAGATGCAGTATACACTTCTACCTGGAGAATACAAACACGGCTCAGAGAAATGCTTTTCTGAAGAGCTATCAATCAAAAAGCAGCAATAAAAAACTAAATAAATGCAGATCTCAAATATCTCAAACATCTAAACTCTATTTGTCCTAAACAGAGCATAAACAACCGAATATTGCATCACACATCTGCCACTGTGCATGTAAGTGAGAAACTTGTGTGCACAAATGACTGCCGAAATGCATAAATTGTAACTGGGTCATTTGTGTGCAGTGACCAGCATTCCATGGCCAAATCAGGTACATCACCAAGTGCCTGAATCTGCATTTTACTGCTAAAAAGTATCCATCTTTCCATTGTCTGTTGTGGCCATAAAACACTGGGACAGGCAGAACAAAGATTAAGCAAGATTTTTTTTCCAAAGGACTTCTTAGGTCACAAAAAATACAGAAAAAGTAAAAGAGAGAGGTAGTAGCAAAATGGCGAAACAAATGTAAAGTCATTTATTCATACAGCACAAGTGTATGCTCCGAAAGGGACAGGTGGGAGCTTACTGGGAGCACAGGACAGTGAATTATTTAAGTCAAGTGCCTTTTAGGGCCATGAAATCAGCAGCTGAAAAAAGGCTATTAGGCCATTTTGTCCATACTCTGCCTCTAAGCCTTAAAAACCCCTCAGTGCTGAGCCAGATCATGAATTTTTAATACCTTATTCACTGTTCTTAAATATTCCAAGTGATGGAGCTTTTCCCGCTTTGGGAAACAATTCTACTCACTAGAAAAAAAACCAAAACAGATATAAATTGCCAACAGAAGGATTTTGAACCAAAACTCTTCTGGCAGCATCCCATGGCTACTCTTCTATTCCCTTTCAAGTGTCCCAGTGCAGAGGTACCTTCAAAGGGGCACGGTGAGGAACTACATCAAACTGTAAGAAATCCTTATGTCTAAGAACAATCCTTCAGCTTATCTTCCATGTATCTTATTTTTCCAGGTAGTGGCAAACCGATGAGAAATGAAACCTTGAAGGGAAAAAAAACCTTCAGGGAAGGTGAACTCCAACTTAGCGCAAAACATGAAGGTAGAAGTGACACACAAGAGACCAGTATTAATTCTCTGAAACCTCAGTACAAAATGTGCCCCATTTCCAACTCAAAAGCATCTTTGCCTGACAGATCTGCAGGCTCTGCTTTGGATCTGAAGCTCATATTCATTTTCTCTTTTTCCACACTAGAAAATAGCAAAGAAATTTTAAGTCAATTTGGGCTCCTAAATCACCAATTCAACATTTTTAGTATTCTCGTTTTAGCTCATTTGAGCTTGTGCATGTGAGGCAGTGCCTAAAGCTAAGGTCCAACAGCGGCCTTGTTCTTGTGCCTGGTTTCCATCACTGATTGAACAATAAGGAGGAAAAACATATTTTCTTGTTCACGTGGATGGACAGAACTCAGAGCACAAAGAGAGGCTGAATTTTGCCAAGAGTTTGACTTTTCAGAAGAAGACTGTGCCTTAAATAAAAGTATCACTGAGGAAAAAAAAAAAAACCCAACCCAAAATCACCATACAATGGACTTTTGGGCTAGTAATCAAAACAGGCTAAATTTCCAAAGGCTTCCACTGGGCAAGTCTGGGAAGATTATCCAGTGGTCCATTTGATTTTAGAGATCTAATGGTTGTGTTGGCCCAGATTTTGTCCTTATGCACTGTCCTGTTTCCTCAGTGAGATCCTTTCCCATAGGGAACATATTGTCCCTCTGCTCAGATGGGTGTGGGACAAATTCTAAAAGGTGGGTCCTAACTACATTTGGTTAGAAAACTGAAAATTTCTTGGGGGAAAAAAAAGTCCATCAAAAACCAGCTAACCAAAGATGAAAACTATCCCAGAATGTTTTTTATAGTTGTGTTTTCCAGAAATGAATAATTAAAGCTGCTTGGAAGAGCTCAGATGGAAACTGTGGGTTTATTTTATTTTTTAACCCAGCTACGATGCTGTGGTAGCTCATCGAATAACACCAGGGAGAGGAGCTCGGCCAAGGCTCTTCTGGGCCTTCCTGCCATTTACACAGCTTAGCCTGCTTATTTCAAGAGGGAAGCGAGCCAGAGAGCAAAGCTCTTGACCCTGTGAGCACCAAGCCCTGATGTTGAGACCAGAAGAGTCCTTTAATCACCAGGTTACGAGCAGCTGGTTCAGTCTGAACTTAGGCAGTCAAGCTTAGAAACCCTTATTTTGCCTTATCAATTAAAAATACTCCCCTCAAACAACAAAACAAAGCAGAGATGCGGATTTTCCATGAAACTTAAAAATGCTGTTCTTAGCATCCCTTTATGGGCACGAAAGGAGAAACAAGCTTCTTCGTCTTTACTCGCCTCCATATTTTGCCTTACGCTTCTGAACACTGCACAGCAAACCCCCAGGGCTGAATCTTCTTTGCTCTGCATGATGGATCAGCAGACATACAATTCCCATTATTGTTAATGGCAGTTGTGCATCAAATTACTACATGTGGCATTTCCTAGTCCTCTCAGCTACCTGCTATCCTCTTGCAGTGCAAGCACGTAGGAAATGCACCAGGATATTGCTGGTTCTGAAGGCTGTTAGCTGTGAAAATGTGTGCAATAAAAGAATTTGCTGTAAGCTTTCATTATCTTAATACCAAAAAACTACAGAGAATTTTCACTTTTTACTGCAGAGCCAACACCAGTACTTTATACTGTGGAGAAGTCCAGAAAAAGCCAAGCAACAAAGTTTAAAGTTGATCCATAGGCCACCATCAATGATAATTCTGGGGAACTCTGCTAGAGGTTAACACCAGTATATGGCATAAAATGCTATTGAGAAATACCTGGGATTGTTTTTTATCATTTTATTCTAGTAATACCTTCCAAAGAAACAGCCTGGGCTGAAAGTGCTGAGTAAATGAAATGGGGAGAGTCACAGAAAGGGCACCCACTGTTAGAGGCACGTGTTACCCTTGCCTTTGACGTGGTGGAGTCAAAGCTGCTTGTTTGTGTACCATGAGCAGCACAGGAGGGCAGCTTTTCTCCTCCAGCATCACCTGCCACTGGTGCCTCCTGCAGTGGGGCACTGCAGGACTGGTCCCACTGCCACAGCGAGCACGTCCCGGTGCAAGGCACAGGCAGCAGGTGAGGTTTGTGATTGTGTGCTTTCCTCTCATTTGAAAGAAGTACAAGAAAATTGCTCTTACACCCTTGAGGTCTCCCTTCTTTCTCTGCTCTGCGCAAAGTTTTCACACTCTGTGCGATTTCAGTCAACTTACTGACGTACAAAGGAACATTTAAACAAACCTACATCTGCTTATGGCTACACCCTGCGTTTTGTTTAAAGTGTAACTAGGCATCTGTAAGGGAATAGACAGATTACTGCTCTGAGCTATGAAATATTCATAAAAACACCAGTGTGATGCCTCACCTTTGCTCCTTCAAATAGATGATGGTCTGGCTGCCTCCCCAGAGCCACGTTTTAGAGTCAGAGAGGAGAGTAAGTAGCCTATTGTGCTGTTAATATGTGATTATGTCATCTCTCTTAACACCCCCCTATTAAGAGACCGAAACCTCCAGATCTGCAAATCCCCAACTTGAAATGGAGCTGGGGGATTTCTTCCCCTGTTTGTAAAGCAGCTCAGCTGTAAGAGGACCTGAATGGAGATACACAGGGAAAAGGTTCTGTGGCTTTTTTTTTTTTTTCAGAAATCCCATTTAAAAGGCTTCAGAACAGGAAGTCTTCAACACATAGTTTATCTTCATGCAGAAGGATGGAAGAGACCCCACTGACCTGTTGATCTCCTCTTGATCTACAGAAAGACAGTGATTTAGGCAATATTTGTTCCTAAAATTGTTGCTTCCTTCACTGACAGTTGTACCTGAATAAGCCAGGAAAGCCCTACCCCACTGCAGCCGCCAAACCTCCAAAGTTATGACCTCTTCCCTCTTGAAATGGAAAAGAAACAGCTAATTTTCTTGCACAATGAGCTCATAAAACCTTTGCAGAATCTCTCTGCTGGTCCCAAGGCAACTCCTGTCACTTTCAAGACAAATTCCTGTTGGGAAGGATTGCACCAGCTGCAAATTCCCTCCCAACTGCTTGCAGAGCTAGAAATTACAGGTAGTAAGAACCTAGGCCAAATGCCAGTGAGCTTTTGAGATCTGTACATTGTCAAAAACATAGGTCTTGAAAGATCTCCCTGCAGCCATAAATAGTGAGACACAGAACCTCTGGAGTCTGTTGATCATGCTGGCTTGTCAAGAGGACTGCTGACCTCATTGTTCACTGCCCAAAAGTCCTTGGGATCTTATGGTCCTGCGAAAAAAATCTAAATCTTTTCATTTGAAGACCTACTTTTTGATGGATAGTGCAAATTACTTTAAAGTAACACTTTGTCAGCCAGAAATCATTATATAGATAAATTTAAACAATGTCTTTTTAAATGCCTCTTTAGTGACTATTTCCATAGTTCCTCCCTGCAACCCAGGGGAAATAAAGGTCTACTGGTGATTATTTTCCTACTTTTCATTGTCCTGTGTAGGCATTTTATTTTTAATATCAAGATCTAGACTAGAGGATATCTGATTTATGTAGCTGGCATATTAATGACCACTAGCCTGAGACCATTTTTCTTTCTTCTTTCATAAAAGAGATGTTCTGAAACCTGTCAATTCCTGGTTTAGGAAGAGACCAAAAAATCCTTCTGAAAGCTTTTTCGGATTTAAGGAACTGTAGATTTGAGGAGCGAAGAGCAGAGAGAGTTCTGTTTCAAAATTCTGGCCTAAAAATGGTTCTAACATGAAACCATCAAGTTTCTGGCTCTCGGGTGCTTCACACAGATTTTCTTGGGTCGTATTTTTCATAAGAATATCCAACATCAAACTTTAACAAAGCAGTACTGAAATTATTGGCCACTGTTAGTCGCCTGTATTTCAGATGAGTCACTTTTGACTTTTATTAGGAGGTGGGAAAATCTCTTTCATCTAATTCCCAACGTCTTCATTCATGCATGACAACTTGTCTCCATTCTCCGCCTCTGCAGTATGTGTGAAACAAGATGTCTCAAAGTCTAATTCTAGAATTCAAGTACTGAACTGAAAAAAATGCTGAAGTTTCTCATATATTTTTGTAGCACAGGCTAGAATTATTAATAGTCATAAAACACAAGGCCCTTTGCCCACAGCTGCTCTGCAGGTGGAAAACCAGTGAACTTTACAAGAAATTGGCTTCCAACTATTTTATTTGAAGCACTAGAGAAGAATAAGGGGTCTAATCTTTCAAGGACAGACATAACTTCAGCCTTGTGCCTGCCTGCAGACTTCAATAGGACAAGTTAGGATGATAGATTTAATTGTCTGTTCAGGATGTTGCTGAATCAAGGACTGGACTCCAGTGGCTGATAGATGATCTAAATTGTGAGACTTCATGGAACTGCCTAAATAGCTCTTCCCAAGTGCAGCTTGACTTCTCTCTGCCTTGCAAGATGATAATGGCAGTGTCAGTTGACATTTGTGTGTCCACAGAAGGGAATTGGAAAGGGAAGGGAACACAGGGCTGAGCAGAGAATAGAAACCACTCTATTGCAAAGAGGCTGAGGATAAGGATATGTTTCCCTACCAGGAATAGTTGCCTCAACACTTCTGATTGCTCAGGTCAACCCAACACATCAGACTGGGCCTGTCCTTGCAGTCTCCAGGGAGAAAGGGCAGTGCTTAGGGACACACCAGAGGTGTTCTGGAAGTTTAAGTATGGAGGTAGATTTGTTCCATTAGGTGCTAACAAAAGCTGGCTGATGTTTTTTGATGGAGCATCTTTCTGATCGTGAACATTAGTAAGACAAAAAATAAAATATTTTATTACAGCAAATTCATCAAAATATTTGTTGGGGAACGTTTCTAGCCCCCAAGATGAAGTGCCTTGAGAGAAGGAGGCAAACAGCTAATTGGACCCCGCTTCTGAGAAGTGGGAAATACACACTCCTGTGATCTTGGAAACAGAAAGTTTTCTCCCACATCCCAGAGGCACTCCCCTGCCCCTGCCCTGGAGCAGAGCTTCTCTAGTCTCTATTGGGACTGCTCCCTCTGGAGAGGCAGCTGGGTGAGCACATGGTAGCTCAGCCCAAGCCTGGCTTCAACTCTGATCTCCCACATCCTGGATGAGTGCCTACCATCATAGAAATGCTCCTTTACAGTCATTTCCTTTCAGCTGGTATTCTGGGGAGAAAGGAATACACTACAGTAGTTCCACTAACAAATAAAATCCGTATAAACTCTTGATAGACTAGAGAAATTATTTTTCACCATGTCCACTGCACACAGAGTGTTACCTGAACACTTGCCCTTGAACTTAGATTCACAACCCCTCAGAGGACACTCCTCCTCTGCAGAGGTCTGCCCGATGCATTCAAATTATCATCTTCTCAAAGGAGTTTGCCCTGAGTGCCTGTGCTGTCTGTCTGCTGTGCCACCCTGCTCTGAGTCACCTACAGCCACTGCTGGGCCTCCTGTGCAGTCACACCTACACCAGTGCTCAAGACATTCATTAGGCAAATGATTATTTTAAAGCTTCTCTTATGGCAGAGGAGGTAAATCCACACACTGTAAGAGACAACTATCCTCATTTTGCTTTCAATTAATTTTGTTTGAAGACAGGCATGCTAAAAGCCTGGATTAGTGGTGCTGCTGAAAAATGAGCAAGCCCAAGTTCCTTTTTGTTGTGCTTCACGTCAGTGGAGCCACATATCAGAAATTAATCTGGCCTCTCTTTCTCCCTCTCTTACACATGGCCTTACTTAGAAAATGTGCTTAAGTTCTGGAAAACCTCTGCAGTTTTGGTAAACCCTCAATTGTTCTCCTGAGGGAAGTTTCCATTAAATGACGTACCTTTAATCACCTCAGTTAGAGTTTCTAAGAATACGATTAATTAATTTTAGACATCCCACTACCAAAAAGGTTAAGTTCGTCTTCATTAGGAACGACCTCATCTTGTCTCCAATCTCTCCCTGCTATCATCTGTAATGACACACCAGAGAGGCATCAGTCGTCCCATGACTGAAAAGGCTCTTGGATGACTTGTTTATGACCAAAGCTTTAATTCATTCAATAGCGGAGAAAACAACTTTTTAATGCCAGTTGTTTTACTGCTTTGCAGACTGAGTGCTTGTCTCACTGCTGCTGTTGCATTTGGGGCTAATTTAATGAATAATTAAATAATTTAGCTTTTAACTAAATTAATCATTTAGTTAATTCATTAATAATTATCCATTGCACTTCTATGGTGCCTTCCAGGCTAAGATATCAAAGTGTTTCGTGAGCGTTATGGGGAAGTTCACCATTCTTCATCCTGCATACACCCTGAGTAAATGGATTTTGTATGAAAAACTACATTAGTCAGCTTCAAAGAGAGGAGGAATCCGGTTCTGATTATGTGGGTGGGGGGGGAAGGAGTGGCTCAAACCACCAGCTTGCCATTTTCAGCAGACATAGACTTTCTCTCCAAAACCCTTTCCCCTTGCTAACACAGCACCTGTGATAGGAGGCAGGACGGCCTAACACTGGGACGTGTTGTGATGCAGGTCTCGTTCCTTGCTCTGCTAATGACTTTTTGGGTGATCCTTGGTCCCCAGCTGCCTTGGCTCTTCACCAACACAAGGTGGGTGCAAACAGCTCCTCATTTCATGAAAAACACACTTAAAGCTGTGAAGCTTCACACCATGGTAAAGCAACCAAACTGCACATTTTACAGCACAAAGAAATCAAGCATCAAACCCAGGGTTCTCTGTCTCCTCTTGCACCAGGGAAAATGAGGCAAAGGTCTGCTCAACTCCGACATGAGGTTGGTAGCAAAGTTCAGCACTTCTAGTCCTTTGTGTGCCCAGCTGCTCCATGCTCAACTCACACCCGAGCCAAGTATCAACACTTCCCTACTCCAAGACAGTCTCTACCTGAGACTGTTAAATTTTCAAGACATTAGTAATAATTTCATCATCAATACTCCACAGTCTCTTTTATTTTTCTCTCTTTGGTACCTGAATACCCATGAAGGTGATTTCGATACATTTAATATCATCTTTCCATTTAAAACAATTTTAGTGTCAATCTGGTTCAACAAGGTGCTATTTTTAAGACAGAATGGAAATTAATTTTTCGTACATGTTGAAAGAGGCTGATTATGTAGAACATTGTGGCCTCTTGTGCAGGAGCACAATCATGAATCATTTAACTCTTATTTTTATTTATTTTTTAGGCTTAAGCATTGCCAAAATTCTTAATGACGCAACTCAGCGACTATCTATTTAAAGCAAAAAAATAATTCAGTATTCAGGAAGAGTAAACTGACAAGGCTCCAAATGGATTTAACTGTGTAATTCCAAGAGAGAGAAACAGAACAGCTTAAAAGAGCTATTATGTTCTTAAGTGAAGATGTGGTGATGCATTGTTTAATGAGGGAAGAGTAGAGGCTGAGATAATATGGAAAGGGGGAGTAACGTGATACCCCTGTAGGCTTCATGAGAGACACAGAACAAACCTGTGCCCACTTTGCCAAGCCATGCGATGGTCAGGTGCAATAGTCAAGACCTCTAGGGGGACTGTGCCACAGAGCAAATGCAAAGAAGGGCTTTTGTCACCTCCTTGGGAAGAGGGTGAAGGGAGAGAATGCCTCTGAGAAGTGGCCAGTCCTTCTCAAGAGCTGTGGCTTTTGTAGAGATGAGAGCGGCACAAACACTTCTGACACTGCAAAAGCAAACTGAGAGCATTCAAAACGGCCTCAGAGAGGGTCTCAGTGACTGCAATTTACTTATGCATACTGAAAAATCATCTGGGGATGCTTGAGAGTTGATGAAATGTTGTACAAAGACGTGGAGAAACAAGAAAATTATTCCTAGGTGTCCTAAGCATCAGCCTGATTAAAGAAGAAGCAGCTTAGAGGCCGATTGTGATGATCCAGTGAGAACCATTATGTACCGGTTTGGGACTTGCCTCACACCTGCACAATCCTCATTTTCAACTCTAGACCCACATGGGCAGCCACATCTAGGCTCTTTTTTCGAGGAAATCTCATGGGAAGAACAGGAATGGGAAACATCTTTGATGATCTTGCAATAGGTTGAAATGGCACCAATCCTGTTCGTAAAGGAAGTGCAGGAGGAGTTGGGTTGTCTACAAATTGTAGCTAAGGAAACATTGAGAAAGAAGAATATTGACTTGTCTGTTTAAAAGACAAGCATCTATTTAATGCAAGGCTGTTGTTTCCTTGAAATTTAAGCGTTTGCCTCAGTGCTTTGCTGGACAGGAATGTCATTATCCTTGGGCTTAAAGCTGAACATAAGTTGAAGTGCCTTAGGTGAACAGAAGCAGGGTTTATAGAAGACTTCAACCTTAGCAAGCATCCAGTCTCCTTAAACAGGAGCCACACGACATCAGCCCAGGTGTTTCCTTAAGTTCAAACTGTCAGTCACAAGAGCTCTAGACAAAGAGGCAGATTTTACAAAGGGATGATGATGATGCAGGTGCACTCACTGCATGCTCGGGCCATGTAACCAATGGGCAAATCCATTCCTGGTATAAATTTCCATAGGCCAAGGAGGAGAGGTTAGTTTTCTAGACATTCACTTAGAGTTCTCACCACACAATTGTATTTTTACCAGCTGTTGCAAATACAGATAATGTTTACTAATTTGACAGCTAATGCCATTCAGTGGGTTGAATATTTGACAGCTGCAGTCAGTGGATTTCTCCTTCCCTGATAATAATTATAGAATAATCAGAAACACTGTGGAAAGAAATTTAAAAGTACCTTTTTGAAGACGTACCACTGTACTGTCTTACCCAAAAGATGAGTTTTTCTTTAATTAGGCCAGAGGAAAGGAAAGGCTTCTATGGCATATTAGCATGCTTTTATCACTGCACTCACAGTAACAAATAATTAACAAAATGAACCTCAGGGAAACGTGACTGGTCCTGTGAACCATCCCTTGTTAGTTGTCTCCAACAACTGCCATGAGGGCCTGTCAAATTTTTGCTAATGTGTGTATTAATGGATTTTTTAGTAGCACCATTTGCTACTTCAAAGATCATGTGTGTTGTCTATTTAACCTTGAAAAGCCCACCGGCTAAAAGTATTTGGGAATATGAGGTGCTTTTCTGCCTAATTTGTTCTGTAAGTATCAAATGGAAGATGTGTCATGGTAAATTGCATTTCCAAATGACAACTCGCGTGATTGTCCAGCATAGGACTTTTCTAGCAATTTTCTAAACTAATTTATTGTTTAGTTATCAGCCACCTTATTTATTGGCCATCCAAACCAGGAATTAAAAAGCAGGTAAATTTAATTCTTTATTTTTAATACTTTCAGATTTTATATTGCTGCAATAACTTTTGAAGCTCCAAATTTAAAAGGTAAGTGAACGCACAAGATCATTTAGCTGCTCAATTAATTTTACACCAATTTTATCTGAAAAAAAAAAATCCTCAGTCATGGCATCCAAATCTTTATGAGAGGCTTGTATTTGCAGTATTTACACTTTAATATACATCACTTATTAAATTATTAATCAACTAAAGTTCGTTAAACTCTTTGAAGATTAAAAGCACTCAGTGTTAAACACCATTCTTCTCACCATCATGTCTGCTAATTTTCAATGTTTTAGCACACAAAATACGTTTCACCCAGATCTAGAGGATGCTTAAAATTAGCTTGTTTATGCATTTTGAAGATGCAGTTAATTTACGTAGGTTAATGATTCCTGTGGCATATTGAGGATGCTGCACTGCGAATAAATAAGAGTTTGCAAGCTGACTCATGTCAAGGAAATTGAGACTTCAAGGAATCTGTCAATTCTCAGCGACAGTAAAAATCTCAGATGAAATCCTACTCCTGAGGAGAAACTACAGCAAACCTCCCTTGGTAGCAGGAGCATCAGAATTCCACCCCTTTCCAGGCTGGACGTCCGAGTGTTCCTCAAAGGAAGTAGCACTGCCAAAAGAAGACTCCTGACACAGACACCCTTTCCCAGCAAGTGGAAGCAACAAGACCTCCCAGCTCCACACCTCCTGTTCCACTGCAACAGGACTGATTGTACCTAGTTAATTGCAACAGGATTAATTGCACCTTCCACCCACTCCAGCTTCAGAAATTTACTTGGATGAGCTGATGTGAAGAAGGGAGATGCACAGGGCCCTATTTGCTAATTTCTGTGGAGGAGAGGGGAAAAACCAAATCATTGCTAAAGAGAGACATTACCCTCCTCCTCAAAGGTTAAGGACAAAAGGGAAACTCCTCAAAAAAGTGGTAAAAAGACACTTGTAAGGACAATGAATTGCCTCAATTCCTGTTGACAGAGAAGAATCAATGCTTAAGTAGATTCATCGGGATCGAGACAGACATTCCCATTTGTTCATACACAAAGGTAAAATAACATGCTCAAGTCTGGAACATGTAAATAAAGATCCTTAAATTAGAGCTTGGTGAAAATGTGACATTTTTGGGTCAGGAAGGATGAGCAGCTGCCCTTTGCCCAGACCAGCTCACAGCCTGGTGTACTGGGAGCATCCTTTGGAGACATTGGTTGGAACTTTTCCAAGGCTGAGGAAGATACAAAAGTGTTTTTTTCATCTCTTTTCCACTACTCAGATATTTGGATTACTACCAGCTGTGGTAAATCCATTCTGCTGGTTAAATATGTAAGGTTGTTGGTACGTTTGCTGCTATATTTGTGCTAAATAAACAACTCATTTTCTGCATTAATAAAGTTTTGGTTTAATTACAGCAGCCCCCACTGACCAGTTCAGATGTCAACAGATGTTAGGGAGAGAATGTTGGTGGGGAGACCTCTCTTTTTTATCAGACCATTATTTAGATAACTCAGATGTGCTGCAGAGTGGTTGATCTTTAACATGTACCGTGTTTCTCCTTGAGAACATAAGAGATAAAACACCAACTTCTCTCTCCCTAGATCTTCACACCTCCATTGTATTTCCTTAAGCTTCAGCCATGCATAACTTGCTGACAAACTTAATTAAAAGTACAATTCATTTCCAGTATGCACTCTACACAGCTTAAAATTAAATCTTGCTTCTCCTTCACTTTTTGTAGCAACTGAAACCTCTGATTTTCTCACTTTTTTCCCTACCTTGGCTAAGTGAAAGATAAACTTTTGCTAACACAACTGTGTGCACATCTGTGATTCCATATCTTTAAAAGGCACGTTCCTGGCAGCAGGAAAAACATAACCATGCTGTATGAAGGATGTATACAGCATTTAGGAAAGTTTTAACCAGCTAAAAAAAAAAAAAAAAAAAAAAAGGAGAAATAAGCCTTTTAAAGCCATATTTGGAAAAGAACATGAATAAAATCAACCTCTGAAATTCTGTGCTTGTTGGCTTGCTTAGTTCAGCACTTCCCAGGGACCATTTATCTCAACAGAACAGCATAAATACTGTGCAGCCCTGACTTTATCAGTGCAACTTTAACTGAACAGTGTCCACCGAGTCACTTAAGGGTTAATCCTTTGCATCTCATGAAAGGTAATAGATTTTAATTAAAGAGAGCACCTCAGTGGCTTGGGAGCCTAAAGCAGATGCACACATCCCAGCTTTATATTGAATTTAAAGCCAGCACCCTCAAAGAGGAGCATAAGCCACTTATACAACCAGCAGCTAAACCAAGAAATGTAATGCAACTGACCTCAGTGAAATGGAAATTACAACCATGGCTTAGCTGTAATAATTATTTGCATAAGGTTTTAATGCCCAGTACATTTCATAGAATAGTGTATGGAGTCTTAATGGAGATGAGCCCAACTTTTGGGAGGAGGTCTCAGGGCACTTTTTCCGGGTATGTTTTGAGATGATGGACCCTTCCCAAGAACAGAAGCTTGTCAGTGGCTGAACTGGACAGGCAGGCAGCCAACTCACCTTTCCAGTGTGGCAAAGCAGGTTGTGGAAGAGCCACAACCTGTCAGCTTTTCCTACTGCTTTGCACTGGCCAGTCCAAACTGCAGCTTAATTAGTCTTTACTCACTGGCTGCTTGGTGGGACAGGATTCTGCACCTCCAGTTTCTCTGCCCAGTGCCTGTCCACACCACAGGAAAGGGATAGAGGTTATTCCATGAAACAGCCAAGTCCCAGCTCAACACAGAGAAACCTCCGGCACAACTCATGGTCACTCACAGCTCCCAGAGATCAGCCAAAGAGGGATGAGGAACTGTTGGGATGACCTTGCTGAAACTTTTCTGGTTTTAGAGAGAGTGACAAGCAAGTTCACACAATTTTTTCACATCAGGTTATTCCTGGGGGAATTGATTCATATAAAAAGCTCAATTACATATGATATCAACTTTTAATGCACTGGTCTGAAAAACGAAAAAAGTGGGTTGTCTTGCTGTAGACAGAGAGGAGTTTCCTCCATAGCCCATCAGGCCCTCTCATTGAAATTCTTCCAAAGCAGACAAATTACTGAAGGCTGTCTTTTGATGATAGAGTCAGTAAGGTTGGAAAAGACCTCTGAGATCATCATGGCCAACCATTAAGTCCACCACTAAACTGTGTTCCCAAGCACTACATCTACATGTTTTTTGACCTCTTCCAGGGACAGTGGAAGCCACTTCCCTGGCCAGCCTATTCCAATGCCTGACCACCCTTTCAGTCAAGAAATTTTTTCTAATATCCAATCTAAACCTTCCCTGGTGCAACTTGAGGCCATTTCTTCTCATCCTGTTTCTTCCTACTGGGAGAAGAGACCAACCCCAAATCTTTCCAAACTCCTTTCTTGTACTTGTAGAGAGTGACAAGATCTCTCCTGAGCCTCTTTTCTCCAATCTAAACAATCTCAGCTCCCTCAGCTTGGTAGGGACACAAACTCCCAAACCCAACCTCAATCTAAGACCAGAACAAAAGCTGCCCACAAGAGAAGAAAATATGTGGTTGGCAAGCAAAAGACCACCCTTGGTTTAGGCTTTAATTATGAAAATTTTTCTCTTCTGACAAGTGAAATTAATTTAGTCACTCGTGCATGATGTGAAAGTTGAATTGTCTGAAAATGAAACCAAAATAAAAAAATGTAAACTACAAACCGGGCTTTCACTGCTACCAACAAAGGAGCCATCCTTTAGAGGTGACATTTCACAGCAGTCCCCAAGAAATGTGATTGTTCATAGTATTAAGTAAATTATAGTCTCTGAACAGTGTGGAAATAATTGAAAATGTTTGCTGATTTTAAGCAAATGTTATAAATCCCTGAAGGCTGTTTGAGTCTGGAAGTAGAAAAGAATAAAATGTTTCAAACAGGAAAGCATATGGGTAAACTGCCTGACGGTTTGGCTGACAGTTGTGAAACTTCACCCCAAATATCAGCTGGAGTAGTTTTCCCTTTCCTGTCAACAGGCTCACTTTTAGAAAGTTTTCCTTTCCTCCCTCCTCCCCAGCCAACCCTCACACCTGAAATGGCAACACTTAACCAGACGTGGCCTTCACAGGAACAGAAATGTCAGTGCACGAGCCCAAATGTAACACAAACAAAGGCCACGCTCCCTGTAATGCCAAAATGTGACTCCGTGATTGCTGCCCCGTGGCCTCCAGTGCTTCTGTCTGTCACTCCAGGAGCAGGGGCTGCGTGAGGTTTCCTGATGCTTTGTTTGTAAAGAGCTCACACCTTTGGCAACAAGATTCTGCTGCAATCCTGAGGCAGCTCTTTCTGTTTGTACACAACCTGCTGCATTTCAAGGCTAATCAGGAGCTTCTGATATTCCTCTTGAAATGCTTTTTTACCCTCATTATGCTACGTCTGCCATCTCTTCTTCCAAATCCCTGATTATTGTGAATAAGAAAAAGAAAAAGCTTTTACATTTTTGTGGAAAAGATGTAAGATTGTTGCTTAGAGTACACTTGTCATTTTGTCATATCACAACCGCGTGAGACTGCAGCCCCAACACAGATATATTTACTACATCCAGACTGTGACACGTTCTTAGAGAGAGGAGTCTCTAACACATCCACCCAGCACTTCTCCCGACACAGCCCTGCACTACCCGAGCTGGTGCAGAGCCACCACGGCCTCCAGGCCTGCATTTAATGGACCATCCCTGGAAACCCGGGCTGCCCTTCCCGGGCGCCAAACACAGGTGTGCTCCAGCAGACGTGCCTGTTCCCCCTGTACGTGCAAGGCACTTTTGGACTTTTTCCAAGCTGCAGCAAGAGAAGGAGGAGAATGAACTCGCTTGGCTCGACACCAGCCGTGACCCCACCTGCACGGAGCAGCTGCGAGATGTGGCATTAGCTCCCGACAAGTGGATTACTCACAGCAAGGAGACAATTCTATTACTCAGAGGAAGGAACAAAATATGTCACCGAAAGGTTTAAGGACCATGGAGCAAACATATCAGCATTGTTTAGGCACCTATTTATGCACATATGAGCCTAGTGGGATTCACCAAAGCACCTGCATAAGTTAGTCACCTAATTCGTGCCAGTTGCCAAGGTATTCAGAGCCTAATTGCTGAAGTGTTTTTGAAATTCCTGGTAGGAATCAAAAAACCTTTGTAAACCTCCTCCCTTGTGCCACCAGATTTTTATGGACAGAGACTCTAAATGTGCAAATGCCTATTCCTGAAGTCACACAATTTTTGGGTCAGTTTTTTAGGGACTATTTGCAGCGTTACAGGTCCTTGGCACATGTGGGTTCAAACAAGTCCAGTCACAAATTTGTTATTAATCTGCAGGTAAAATTTGCCTGCATGTTGTATCACTGCATACACAGTTATGGTTTAAACATAATTTTGCCAGAACACAAATATTACTCCATCCTTCAACTTCAAACATGAAGGCATCCACTGAGACAGTGTGACTGCTCCTGTGTACTTGTAGTTGAGTTTTGATTTAAAAATCAGGTTTTCCTCTTCACTGGTTACAGCTTTTTATCCCTTACGTGAACTAAATTCCTTTACAAACAACATACATCTTGTACGCAACGCACTGAAAAAAAATAAAAGAATCTCTCCTTTTTCATTGCAGAGATTTGTGTGGAGAGCCTGACTCCATTAATTTCAACTGGATTGACTCTATGCCATCTGTTTTCCGTGCAGCTGCTTTATTGTGAGGAGAGAGGAAGACAAGAAAGCACCCTTCTAAGCTCTACCGATGACATCCAGAAATAAGACTATAATTGGTGGAAAACCTTCTGAAGTCTGCAGTAATCACAACAGTCAAAGAGATTAGAGTGTGATCTAAAAGAAGAGATGCAGATTAAGTTCTTTTCAAAAGGGTTTGAAACCTGCCTTCAGATCCTTTCCAGACTCTCATCCCTTCCAAGTAAAATAAATAAGGCCACCAGCATGAGAAGCAATTAAACTTAAATTTATACAAACTTGTGTTTCTCACTCTTTTGCATCATGTAGCAGACAGGTAATAATCCATCAAACAGTGGTTACAGTGCAAGTAGCAGGAAAGTGACACACTAACATATGTCCACTGCATACAGACATTAGAAGGGCAGAGCATTAATTTTAGAAGGACACAATCCTGGTTTTGCGTAATCTTAATCCCTGCTCTTGACCAATGATTTATTGATATGTCTGCACAGAAGCAAACAGACGTAGTTCCATGAAACTCTCTACAGGAGGGAATACAGCCTCCCAATTTCTAGAGGGTGAATCATTTCTAAGCTGGAGCTGGGAAAACAATTCCCCAGAGTGGCTCCACAACCGCAGTGCCAGGGACGTGTCCCACTCATTCCATGTAATACCTCACTACCAAGCAACACACGCTTTGTTCTGGTTTCTATTTGAGCCATTGTGTTAAATCTGGGGCACACTACTTCTGTTAAGCATACTGAGCACCACTAATAAAAGTGTCTGTTTCAGGACTATCCTCAGTATCACTCATTTCATGATCTAAAACCCACTGCATCTTCATCTTAATACTGCCAGTAGCTTCAGTCACATTTGTAAATGTGTTCTTGGTCCCAGAAACAATTTATTTGTGCTCGAACTTGTTGTGATAAGAGTGCTGCCTTTGCAGGATTAACCGATGCTACCCATGTATTTATGGCTCGGGCAGCTTGTTTTTCCAGCTTTAATAAATAATGAATTCCGGATGGTTTTTCAAGTGGGTTTTTGCCCTCCTGGAGCCGCGACGCGAGCCGGAACAGAGCTCTGATGCCAGTCAGAGGCAAAAGCTCATTCCTCTGCCTAAAGTAATTCCCAGCAGAATGCACCAACCACATAATAGAGCCCTGCTGCTATAAATACAGCACCATTCTGGTGAGGAGCAGAGTGGGAAATGGGGGCTGTGGTACTGCAGTCTCTTTGAAGGCTCCCAGCTCCTCTGAGGTGCTGAGCACCCTCTGTTTCTGCTCACGTCAAACCCTGCTCCAAGGCAAACTGGGGCCCTTAAGGGAAATGGAGCTTGCCATGTAGATAATACCTCCATAAACCAGGCAGCAGCAATTAGCTAAGGACGCACCCTGCCCTTACAAGGCTGTCAGATCTGCTGCATGCAGTGAAGCTCAGGATGGATTTTGCTGTTGTTAGGGAGCAATGATTACAATCTTTGTCTAATACACGTTCTGAGGGAAGCAATCCTTTTCTTCTGAGCAGGACGGTCATTGTGACTTACATCAACAGATCAATAGAGAGGTGGGAAACATCCTCCAAGAACCTACACGTTCACAAAGGCGTTTTCCAAAGGGTTTTCATTTCCACGTTTACATTTTCTGTGCTTATTGTCTCCACAGCTTTGTGGTCAATAAGCTTACACTGGTGATGGCCTAACAACCACCCTGCTCCCCCAAGACAGTCATCTGTATGGCACTGTTGGAGCTCTTTAAACAATCTTGTTTGATTTTCAGCTGCAGAGACTGTTGATGAAAAACTGAAACTCTTTACTGAAACTTTGTCCCTGAGGTGCAGGAAGTCCTGCGTGACCCTGTCACGCTCGTTCAGCATAAAAGCTCCCTCCTCTCTGCAGACCCCAGCAGGCAGCGATGAGCAGAACAAAATACACCTCTGCCGACACAGCCCTGCTGCCTCCTATTTCAGACTTTCACGGTTTCCAGTGCGTTTATCTCAGCTTTCATCGGGAATGGCGAAGTCCTTTCGGCTCAGTGGAGGCACACAGAATTAAAGCAGACTGAAGAATTCAACCTGAGTCTTCCCGAGCCTCCTGCTCACACCATACCCAGACAACACCCACTGCAGTGAAGTGTCACAGCACCTGAACACAGCCCACCCGGACATTTAACACCCCCTAGGCAGACTTAATCTGCTGCCTTGGGAGAAGGGAATTTTTACTTCCCTGTGTTTGTTTATTCAACCATTTTGTACTTAATCCTAATCTACCTGTATTGAAAAGAGCACGTTTTGGGGAATAGGACTTCAGCTCTGAATGCTTTAAAATGCTTATACCATAGATATTTACATGTCGTACATGGCAGAGTAATACTATATTTAACTCAAACATTACAAATCTAAAGTGGTTCAGGTACTTAAATACGTGCCTTGAAGCCAGCACTACAAACACCTCATAAAAGCAAAATTCCCCAGTGTTGGCAAATAAACAAGCTGCTGGGAAAAAACAAAGAAAACACAAAGAAGAATCATTGCAAGATAAGAGTGAATGAATAAAACACAGCTGAAATTGCACCATAGAAATTCCAGGGCCTCTTTTAATAGGTCATGTCTTCCTCTCCTGCCTACCACAGTGGACCACGCTCCATTCTTAATTACATCAGTATAAATCCAGAGAAACACCATCTAAAGGGTGATGTCAGCTCACAAAACCACATCTGAGAGTCAACATAACTGCTCTTCCCATCTATCTTCTCCTTTTTCTGATTACATATAGCACAGATATGGCTAGTTTAGGCTCAAGCTTTATCAGCCTTTGGGGCTACATTACTCCAGAAGGAATATTAAATTTAACCAGCAGCATGAGGAATACAAGGGCTATATATTTATATATAATATAAATATATTTGGCCCCAGAAACTGGGCCAAAGCGCAAGAAAGGAGAAAAGCCAGCGTCTTGTCCCCCTCTTCTGTCCCATCACCCCTCCATTGTTACCTCTGAACTGCTTTGCCAGCATCGGGCCAGGCACTGCAAATGTTGCTCTCACAAAGACGCGGGTGACTGGAGGAGGACGCTGCAGGTCCTGCCGTGGCTGGAGGGAAGAAAACTCCTGCCCTGTGAAAGCCACGATGCCAGCTGGGATGGGGGAAGCTGTGGGTGTGGGAGGTGGTCAGACCTAACGAGTGCTGAGGCACAGCTGGGGTCAGGGCTGTACATGCCACCAAAATAACCCCCAGGCTGCAGCAATCACACACCTGCAGAGCCTCCTCCTAAGTGTAAGGTGTGATCCAGCCCCCATGGCACCCAAACTGTCTGCAGGGAGAGACACCAGGAGGACAGGTCCCACTTTGGAGGATGCAGTGGGCAGAGAGGAGATGGGTTTACAGACCTCTCCCAATTCCATGCTGGATTAAACCCACAACCTTGGTGTTATCAGCACCATACTCCGACCAACCGAGCTCATCTCAGGGTCCCCTCAAACTTGTGACCAGCTTTGGGAACCCCTCACATCTTCTAAATGGGAATTAGTGGCATTGAATACTAACTAAAATATGTGCATGTGTATATAAATATATGCATTTTTATATGTAAACATATACATAAATGCATCATGTATCTATGTAGGGTAATAATTTTTATATATTTTCCCCAAAGCTTTGATCCAACAGAGCAAACAAGCAGAGGGAAAAAAAACACATAGCCCCGTGCTGTGTATATACACATCGGGACAGAGCATTTTGGGCATATTAAGTTAAATACTTGCTGCAACGTGGATAGGAACACTCCAGAAGTGTTTTCCCAGGGTCAAAAGGTGCCTGTGTCTTACGCAATACAGCAGCATTTCCCAACTCCTGGGAGCTCCTGCAGGAGAGAGGTTTCCATTTGGAATCATCAGAATCTGTTTTACACCAAACTGACTTGATCCAAAACATTTGCTTAGTAAGTACAGCTTTGGTGGCTGTACTGTGCATATTAAAGAGGTTGCTTTATTATTACAGTGGCAATAAAAGCAATGAAGAGACTTTATGAGCAAGAAGAAATGCATAAAGACTAGGTACATCTGGACTTTGAATAATGTATGAAACCCAAATTTTAAGGCTGGCTTGTAAGATAAATGCAGTCCCCCAAAGTGACTGGAATGGTCTGATCATTCTGGCTCATTGATCTTCAAGGGGCTTCGTGCAAATACTCTGGTCCAAGGTGCTGCCTTTCTCCATCAAAGCTCCTCTGAAAGAGTCAACATTTAGAGGAATTTCAAGCTACAGTGAGAATATCACAGGCTACCCAGGCAGCTCTAAATTCTTCCACACAGCTTTCAGGGAGTGAAACACAAGTAGAAGTGAGAAGCCACTTCTTGGTCATGCAGCCAAGTGCCAAATCTACGATGTTCTGCCCCTGTTCCAGGCTGCCAGACACCTGTTCCTGCCCAGAGCTAGGTCCTTGTTTCAGCTGATGACACAGGAAATGCAGAAATAGCCTCGGTTTGTGCCATGCCACCCAAATGCCAGTGGAGGAGGAAAGCAGATCCCTGGTTTTGAGCAGGATGCTCCAGCTCAAAGTTATTGCTCAGCAAGAGGCACTACTGCCTTTCACCCACTGGTTACTTTTCTGGGGGCAGCAGGGGTGCCTTCTTTCACCACTTGGCTGTGGGGAGCACAGCGGAGTAATCCTGGAGCAGACCAAGGCAGAGCTGTGGCTTGAAGTCAGGGCTCTGCAAACAACAGCAGCTTTCCTCTCGTTACCAGCTATTCTGTTGTGACCACTATGCTGAGGTTTAAACCCAAATCCGCTCCCACAGATGATACCTTTGTGTCACTGGTGAATGGCTAGAGGAAAACCGTGATCTGGCGAGAGGCAATCAGCTAAAATTCACTGCCTGGGATCTTCCCTGCAGCTCCCATTACGCTGTGCACAAAGGGTGTGATCAGTGCTAGGAGCTTACACAGGGCAATGGCAAACCTTCCCAACCCTGAGCCTTTTCATGCTGCTGAAGCTGCTCTGTGTTTGCTTTTTGGAGCTGTGACTCTACAATTTTCTCACCGCCATTCCTGGAGGGTAACACAGCAGCATTTTTCTGGCACAGGTACTGGGAGGCTGCCAAACTTGCATTTATTGACAGCACTCCTATGCTGTGGATTGCAGGTTTGTCAGGATTAGTCATCCATGCAAATCCATTCCTTGGACTTTCATAAATGGTCTATGACATGTTTAGGTCCACATCTAGAAATGAAAAATAGCAATTAATGGGAAAAACCTGTAGAAGAACCTCTCTTTTGAAGCATCTAAAAACCAAGGATTATAAATTTACTTTCAAATGAAGTATTTAACGTGGAGACACTTCACAACTGGTAATTGCCAAAAGGAATCTCTTCATCCTCTAACCTGTGCTGCTCAGTGAATCAAAGAACTAAATGATTGCCTCAGTAATGGGCAATCAAGCCATGGTCAGGCACTAAAAACAAACCAGGAATGGACTTTAAACAGTTGGCCATAAATATAAAAATCACAGCCCTCTGGGTCACCAGGGATGTAAATGGTGTTGATTGTCCTGGAGGGGTTTAGCTCCTCAAAGTTTTTGCTTCTGATGAGAGTACAGGGAGTGCAGTAATGCCAGGCATGTGGCAGACAATACTGCTTCCCTGGCTTTTTCCAGACCACTTGGATGAAAACAGTCATCAATTACCTCGCCCTCCCTGTTACCAGCCGGAAGCTGGACATCAGAGATGTACCTGACGCCTTCCTGGCAGCTCCACGGACCTGGGATCGAGGTCCCAGACATCGGGAGAAGCATCTGTGAGAAAGTCTGTTTGCAATTCCAGGTCCTGAGAAGGGGGCTATCCCCGTCCTGGTGCTGGGGAGAGGCTGTAAAAGAGGTCAGTGGGAGGGCAGTGGG